>JAPYYX010002197.1:0-17773 GCA_030522605.1 Cremastinae sp. B BG-2022a | reverse complement strand
AGTTTTACAACATATTTTCTACTACAGCTTGGAGTATAATCCCGTAAATGTACTTGCCTCATTTTTTTACAGCATATATGCTGTTTTTTTGTAGATATTCATATTTATATTGATATTTTATGTTTCATTATTTCGTTCATTTTCCATTACATACATATTTCTGATTTTATCTTTTCCGAATGTGTCATTTGTATTAATTTTATTTGGTTTATTTCTTAATGTTGGATTTAAATAATATTTTTTATATTTTATTACAGTCTGGATTTAATTTGTTCTTGATTATTCGATTTGAGTTTTTCAGTACAAATGCGGAAGAGATATTGCAGAATTATGAAAAGTAATTAAAAATTTAGATTAATGAAAGTTGATTGCGATTGTTCTTTATTAATGTTTTGTACATTGATGATCAATTTTGAATTGCAGTTTGAGCGGTATTGCATCGTGATTGTTAATAAAAAATATTCGAATTGGATGTTCAATCGATTGATGCGTTTTATCGATAGCTTTTAACGAAGCTTTGTGACTGACGAAAAATAAATTTTCGTACGGCTTACTATAATAAACGATTTATTGATGTGGACCAAATTCTTTGTGATTTTAAAATCCGTGTCACACAAATAAAAATTGGATTTATTTGGATTATCAAATTTTAAATATTTTTTCAAGATTATTTAGAGTGGTTTTATTTTGTTTTCAACTATTAATTGTAGAAAATGATAATTAGCCTTGTCCGTATCTATAGTCAAATAATTAATATGAAAAACGAAACTATCCAAACTTTCTGTAAGTTTGATTTTTCATAAATTTCTCTACATTTAAAAATTTCTATTATAAAATTTATTTTAACGTTGTGAAACAAGTTTTAGAACTCCGATGACATTTTGAAAAACTGAATACAAATTTTCATTAGTCTTAGGTGAATTCAGACAATTTCTGGATAGTTAACAAAATTTTCAGTAAAAAAACAAAAGGAAGCATTTCGTGAATGTAATATCGTTCGAAAATATAATACTTTACAATTTCGAAAATAATAAAAATATTTTTTCTTAATTTTTCAATATTTACATGAATTTTATCTTTCGCGTAAAATTTATTTTCAACATCGAATAAATTCCTACACTGTACTTTCGCGCATCCACAAAGCGCATACAGTCAAAGAAGGAAAACGCTCAAGGGTTTTATCAATAAAACGATCGACCACCAATAAAACCTCTATTTCATCCCGATAAATTTTTAATATAAATTTCTACAACTTTTCAAGTAAAATGAAAAATTCTCAGACATTTTTTTGCCTTCATCTTTTTATGAAATCAATCTCTAAATTTGAGTAAATTTCCACAGAGCACTTTTTCGGTAGCATCAACAAAGCTGGCAGTAAAAGAAGATGCCGGAGCGTCTCGTCAATAAGAAATAGATCCCGAGAAAGTTCCTTAGAGGGAATCAGTCGATTGTGTCGAGAATCGTGGACGGAAGCAGAAAGACGAGAGAATTCGGAACACATCTTGTACACATACGAGCATAATCTCATTTCTGTGTGCGCCGGACTCATAGACTTTCCTCTCAACTCCCGCGAATATCCTTCATCCCCCTCCAAACTCTCTCTCTCTCTCTCTCTCTCTCTCTCTCTATAGGAGCGTACAAATTGAAATATCGATTTTACGTACTCCACGCCGGCGAATGGTCGCGAGAACCGTCCACTGTGCGATATGTACCAAATGGGATGCTAAGACAGAGATAGAATATAGATAGAGAGATAGAAAGAGAGAGAGAGAGAGTGAGAGAGGGGGGTGGAAATGGGAGATGCACGTCCATTCTGATGACCATTGGTGCGTAAAGTTTGCCCTTCCCGAAATCGACGTCACCCCCTCGTCCTTTCGACACGAGTCGACTCGTCACGATTTTCTGAGGGGTTGCACCGTCAGTGTACCAATTTTTCAAGAAGGAACTTTTCAACCCCCTTGAAGCCTTTTTTATTTGTTTCTCCGTCGCATTTAACGACGTCACCATTTAGAAATTTCAGTTCTTGTTTTTCCTTTTATTTCCTCGATGCGTGCCTGCGACACGGAAATTTCATCCCCGTCGCTTTTTTTTATTTTTCTCTTAACAGGGACGAGTCCGGAGGATTTAGGATCGCGAGGTCACAACGAGACGTCGATTCCACGCTCGCGGCTCACGATGAATTTTTTAAATGGAAACCTCGACTGCTCACAGACTCGTGGGGGATGGGCCGGTGTTTTCTTTTTTTTGCTACTCTCTGCCATCTCTCCACTCCTTTTATTCCATCGTCGTCTCTATGAATTTTTTCGGCACTTGTTTTCTCATTCTCTCTTGGTCTCCCGTCGCTTTTTTCACTCCATACGCTAGGGGTTGTTTGAATTATTCTTGTACCCTTATGAGGGATGAAAGGAAACAGAAAGAGAGAGAACGAAGAAAATGCCTCGATTCTTGCCCCTGACAGTTTTCTATTTCCTTCGTGGATTTCTCCGTGGAAATACCGTTGCGAATTTGGATTATTTATTAATGTAAAATGGAGGTTGTTATCGAAACGAGAAAAATATCGTTCCAATCATTTTTCTGAAGATCTTCGAGAACCAAACCCTTCGACGCTCAATTTCAATATCGATCGTTGAGTAATCGATGTACAATTTACATAATAAACGTTTAATCAAAAGAAAATTGTTCTTGGGGGTTGAAAATGGAGAAAAATGTACCACAAATTTCTTACAAGCACGTCGATTTATATAAAGAGCTCCAAAGCACGCATTTTATGATACAGAACGATTTTCTTTGGTTTCACTTCATTCTCGTCTCTGTTCCAACCTCACCATCCACAGTTCACTCAATCCTCCCTTTTGTCCTGGCCTTTGTTCCTTTCGGTTGATGATTTTAATAGAGCAGGCTTAGTAAAATGAGATATTCCAGAATTAAATGCGGTGAGCCTCGGAGTCCCCACGATATGGATCCGATGTCTGAAAATTAATCAAAAAAATATTAATTTAAAACTCCTTCAAAATAATCAATACATTGTGAATGATTATAATTATAATGTGGTAATTATTGGTAATTGTTTTTAACTGTTGGCCTCGTTAATTGTTAAATATTCTTAATTGTTAAATGTTAAATCCTGTCAAATTTGTAAATTGTTAATTGTAAAATTTTGTAAATTATTTATTGTTATTTTTTGCGAATTATTAAATATTAATTTTCGTTAATTATTAATTGTTAATATTTGCAAATCGTTAAGTACTAACTTTTGTAAATTGTTAATGAAAAAATTCTTTTTATTTGTCAAATTATTAATATTTAGAAATCATTAAATTTCATATGTAATTTGTTATTATCAAATTTATAAATATTCTCAATATTTGTGAATATTTTTTCCGGATTTCGGTAATTGTCGGGAGGATACCCCCTCTCCTCTTAGTGGGGTGGGGGAATTGAAACTTTTTTAGCTTCTGAATACAATGCTGATAAGAATTCGCAGCGGTCGACCCCCATAATAAGGGTAAATGTTCAGAAAAAAACCCCCACTTGGGGGGGGGGGGGTTAAGTTTTTGACCTCCTGAATACGATGCTGAAGGAAAATCGGGGCGGTCACACCCCCCTCCCTCCTCTTTTGGTATTTTTGATTCTTAATATCGGGGGGGGGGGGGGTGACCGCCACCATTTCTCTTCGGCATTGGAGGCCAAAAAAAGTTCTCCCACCTACGGGGGGTATACCCCCCCGTAAATGTGGGGAGACTATCCCGAAATTTACGGGGTTTTTTCTTTTTTATTTCAAGTTGCATGAGCTATAAATATTCAAAGGATTTTGTTTTTAAAATGTACCTTTGACGTCGAGATGACCGTCAGGCTTTCTCTGTCCAGTTTGTAAATTTGGCGGCGGCTGCGGATAATTCATTCCAACGATGGTCGCTGCTGGTTCTAATTGTATAACTCTAGGTCGATCCTCTTCCGTGCTTACTTCGGTGCTTTGCCAATATATGTTGAATACAGAAGCGCTGCATCGTATTTTAAGCTTGCCGGACGAAAAATGTTCCGCGGTTACCAGGAATTGTAAGCTTGAGTGTGAGATTTGCCATTTCGGATCATTTGTCTCCAGAGCAGTGAAAGTTCGCACGTAAGAATGCGCCGGCTGTAAGAATGTTCATGTACGATTTAGAACAATTTTGGAAATAATATTTTGGGTTATAATGTAGAAAAAATGATGAATTTATATTTTATAAATAAAAGACATTGAGCTCACCTCACGATTATTCACAAACCATGTTAGGTTTGCAGCTGGCTTGCTCCTTCCGGACGTGCAATTGAGCTTCATGCTATCACCAATGGCGTATTTTCTCTGCAATCCGTGAATCGTTGGCCTTTCTTCTGGCAGTTCTAATTAGCACAAAATACACAAATAGGGTCAGAAAGAGATTCTATTTCTAAATGTCTTAAATTACAAAGTTAAATTACGAAATAAAAATACGAGTCGTGAAATAAGTAAAAAATAATCGTTAAAAAAATTCGCAAACTAGAGAAAAGTAAGACTCACGCGTTAGAAGAACTTTCTATTGAAAAGAAAACGAACGAAGATAATTACATAAAAACAACAAATAATTAAAATAAAAGTTCTAAACTGTGCTAACAATTTTAATAATAAATTAAAAGACTTCATTGATAAGTAACTTGTAAGATAGATTTGAGAGATTGAATAGATAATGAACGATAAATATACAAGTCCCACGTAGTAGTAAATAGAATATTTCAGGGAACATAAAATATGCATCTATGATATAATGTGTTGCCAATCCTGATGCGAGACGTTTATGTTAATCAATTAAATTATTCATTAAATGATTAGTAAAGAATGAAAATAAAACCTTGAATCTAAGACAGCCAACAATTTTGACTTAAAAATTTTAAAAATTCATTGATAAATAAATTGTGAGAATGAAAACATAAAACAGATAATGAAATATTAATATAAAAGTCACAAATACTCCAATATATTTTTATTTTTGACTCAAAGATTTAATTAAAAAGTAAATCGAAAGTTCCGATAGAAAATAAACTTAGCACCTGCGAAATAATTTGTCGACAATCTCGCGAAGGAGAGAGATCGGGGGAAGAAAAATGAAGAGGAAAAAAAAGAATTTATGGATCAATTACAGAAGCTAGAGAGCACGTGGCTCAAAATTCGTCGTGCCTGGGATCAAGAAGGTGTGAAAGAAAGGGAAAAGGAGCGAGCGAGAGTGCAAGAGAACATTTTAATCTTTTTCAACCCTCTCTCGTGGGGCTCTCGTTCATGTATATTTCTCGCGGCCTATGTTAACGATGAGAAAGTTGCGTAGTCGTCGTGACTTCGGATCTTTCACCCCTCGTCCTGTCTTTCTTCCAAATTCATGGCTATCTCGCCAAGGTAATCTCAACAATGTGATGTGTTTAAGAAAGCAAGATCGCTTCTTCACCAGCAGGAACAAATGTTTCACTCCAAAATATATTCAAGATAAAAAAACGAAAAAAATTTTCTAGCTCACGATAAGTGAGGACAATTTTTAATTTGATTGTTTTTCATGACAAATTGCGTCGTTGAATATTAGATCGTGAAGAGAATTGATCTTATTTATTAAGTGTATTTTTTTATGAAGAAAGGGTTTTCGCGTTGTACGATTCATATGACATTTGTTTTTATGAGTTTTTGAAATTTTTGTTTCATTTGGAATTAAAATATAAACTCTTTGTTCTTTTCTAAAGAACATGACATTTAATGATAATAGAGGATTGTTTTTAGTAGATGTTTGGTAAGGTTCTCGTATTTCGTGAGGAGACCCCTTATCCCCCGTTAGTCGGTCCCCCCCCCCCCCCCCAAGATATTGAGAGTCAACGTTAATAATGTCTGTAGTGGGGAGTTTCGTTGTGAACCCCATAAAAGGAGTACACAAGGCACGTGTCTATCTTAAGCACGGCTCAAACTTCTATCTAATCCAAACCCTCATCCAGTCCGGATCTTTCCCAAAGTTTTGTCTGATCTAAGCCCCCCCCCCCAATCCAATCCGAACTCAACTAAAACCCAAACTCAAAATTTTCAATCTCTCGGAATCGCAAACTTCGAATATCAAGGGCGGCGGGTCTCATATGGTGAGGCTATAATATGGGAGCCTTTTCCTATTATTACCCCCCCCCCCCTGCCCTTTTCGGAGTGGGGTTATTATTTCCAATTTGCTAAAATCGCACAGTTTGAGTTTCAATATGGGGCGGGGGGGGGGGGCGTAATATATAATATAAAATATAAGGTGGTTTTAAGTAGCTAGGAGTAAAGAATTCCCCCAATATTTCCCTCACCCCGTCAAAATTGGGGGGGGGGGGGCACTGCACCGAACATTTTCGTTGTTTAATAACTTTTTGTTTTTTAATTTAAATTCGTTAATTCAAAGTGTTCAGTAAATGGTTTTGTAATTTGAGAATTTTTGTGGAAATTTAAAAAAATGTGCCGATATTATGACTCTTTATCGATATTTAAGAATAAACGCTGAAAGAATTCTTAGTAAGTACGGCTGAATTGAATCAAGGAAGGTCGAAATAAACGAATAAATTGATTTCCGATTGTATTGGTATACTTTGATTGAATAATATGTATTTTTGTGCTTACCAGCCACGTTCATCGGTGCACAAACGATCGCTGTATGAAAGGAGGGCGCGTCGGCGGAAACCTCACAGCTGTATTCACCGGTTGCATTCAGATTCAAATTCGTTAATGTGACCTGAGTTGCATTGCTCTGTTCCTTCTGCAACGAATCGATTGCAATGTATCGAATTAATTTTTGATAAAATTAATATGAATCTTAATCATGATACGAATACTAAATCAACCTCAATTAAATATAATAATCAGTAATAATAATTGAAAATTAATAAAACAGCGGCAGGAAATAAAATTGAAATTAATCTTCAATAAAATAAAAACACAGCCAGAAATGATAAGTGTGTAAATAACTGAACCATAAAACGAGAATCCTCAAAATTTTAAATGAAAATAAACATAATAAATAGAAATTAGCATTAAAAATTTATAAAACAATCAATATTAAACAAAAAATGAAATCAAAAATATTCCAAAAATCCTACGTATAATAATGAAATAGAAGTTTAGTAATAAAATAAAAGTTTAGTCATAAAATAAAGTTAAATAATATGACATCCCACAAAATGTTCTAATACCATAATAATTTAATAAAAATAATTCGTAATCGTAGAACGATAAAAGTATTTTCTTAAAAAAAGAAAATTAGAATCAAAGTGCAGTAAATAATTTTGTCATGAATAAAAATTCCAAAGCAGAAAAAAAACAACAGAAAGTGAAAAGATGCATTATTGGAATAAAATCCGTATTAAACATAAGAATGGGAGGGAATCAATGAGGTATGAAAACCAAGCCGATTTGAAAGCTTGTTAAATGAGGCGACACGTACAGTACGTGAATGAGAGAAAAGGGGAGAATACGAGAAAAAAAACTGATTTAATTGCCATGAAGAAAAAATCGAAGCGCTCGGCCGATTAAATTTTCCGAGTGGAAAAAAGCAGATTATCAAATCGATACGACCCAAAGTTAAATTTTCGATCAACGATTTTTTTTTCAAATAATTACGTCTAAATACTTCGACAATTCGAGAAATTTGAGCAACTTCTTATTCGTTTTCTCTCTATATACATAATATAATCTCTACATACATAATATAACTTACGTTAACTTTAAGCTTTGCGATGTAAAAAGTTTTAATCGGTGGACTCTCTTTAGGGGTGTACCGATAAAATTCTCTTCGCTCCTTGTACCATTTAACGGCGTATAATGCGGCTCCCTCCAAGTCATACCAGCAATTTAGCACTGCTGACCCGCCATTTTCGACCGCCAGAGGTACTTGCATGCGCACCTCGCGCAAACCCGAGCAAATACCTGAAATTAAACCAATCTTTATATACAGTCTTTTCACCAACATTTTCTACAAGTACAGGAACTGTGAAAAATATGCAACATTCATAAAAAAATATTACAACGTGTAAAAAAAAGTTACGACCTTTTAATATTAAAAACATTCTTTTGGCTTACTATAATGGAAAAATATCGACGAAAAAAGTATCACTCCGAACTTTTTTTTTGAGATAAGAATTTTCAACTTCAAGATAGAATAATTTTTTAATTAAAAGGTATTTTATCTTCTAAACTAAAATTGTGGTATTTTTGTATTCTGAATACTTTATTCATACCGAATTTATCAAAAATAATTTCTTAATAGAAAGAAAAAAATATTGTGATAAAAAATAATTGTGGTTTAAATTTTTCATCATCATTTTTATCATAAGAATTTTTATTACAAGATTAAAATATCTCTTTTACGAAAAAATATCTGGACGTTCAAAATAAAATTGTAACCTTTGTAATATTCAAACTACTTTATTGCAGAATTTCATCTTAGGTGGAATTTATTAACAGATAAAAAAACATTGAAAAAAAGAAATCGTACTTTCAATTTTTCTTGATTTAGTTCGAGGGAAAATTTTTACTCTACGAAAGAAAATTCTTTCATAAAAATATTTCCACACCCTAGATGAAATTCATTGTTCATACAATTTTGGAAAACTTCCAGCATTTTGTTGGAAGGAGATAAAATATTGAGAGATAAAAAGTAATTGATCGATCAATCCCAAAAATTCACTCAGAAGAAATTCTGAGCGGGGAGGAGTATTTTTCCCTTCAACTTTTTAGACGATATCTGACAGGTCTGGGGATCGAGTGGAAAGTTGATACGAGGATAAAGGGAAAAAAAGAAGGGAAACCGGAAAAAGGGATCCGTAAGGTCGTGTTCGAGGTTCGATTTCTGAAATTTGTACTCGATTTGGTTGCTTGCGCAGACAGAATAACTTTCTTTTCAATCATTTCAGATCTCTGTTAAAAAAGATGCAACATTTTATCACTGTAAAAAAAACGCTACGTCACTACACTCGTTCAAAAAATATTGAGCACCATGACGATCAAAAATAAACTCCAAAACAGTTTTAATAAGATAGATGATCGAAAATCGATGTTATTGGATAAAGATCTGAATTAAAAAAGTATTTTAATTTGGATGAAATTAGACATTTTGACAAAAAAGTGTGTGCCTCATCGACCGATTTTTTGAGGAATTTTGCCATCATGAATGAAATCAGCTGATGATGACAAATTCAATTGACCAACTTCATCTCAAGATGATATTCAAGTCATCTATCGTGCAAAATCGAACTTTGCTATTTTCCCTGAAAAAAAAACATTTTTCGAAGAAAAAAAAAGAATCGCATTGTTCTGTTTCTATTAAAGAATAATGTGATTTTCTTGTTGTTTTTAGAAAATATCAAAAATCTCTGAGAAAATAGCAAATCCGTTTTGCACCTGTCCCTCTCGCACTCGTAGAGGTTAAACATCACCTTAAATATTATTCTCTTAATAATTTTTTGACAGTAATTTTTCGGTGGAATATTTCAAAATGTAACCTTTTTTTCCTGTGATCCAAAACGAAAAAAAGACTTTTTCGAAAAATTTCTACACGGGTTGTCATTTGACTAGTGGATACTTGATCAACCACCTTAAAAATATTCTTTCTTTTAAAAATTTTCTCAATTTCAAACTCTCAGCGCTTTACGGATTTCATTTCTCGCACACGCAAATTGTATCGCCCAGAGAATATTCATTGGTAACTCCACTTGTAAAAACTCGTTGCATTTTATTTCGATAGGTTCTCGCGTATATAAAATTTTCCTCTCTCAATTTTTCCCCTTTTGTCCGACAATGTGTTCGTGAATGAGCTTGCAAAAATGTACGGGGTTCGCTTCAGGGGTGAAGCTTTTTGTTCGAGTCGTTGAGCTCGCGCAAAAGGGGGAGAAAAAACCAGAGAGAAGAAGAGAGTGAAGGAGAGAAGGAGAGAGAATGTATCGCGAGAGTGGAATTCGCGTGATAAACCCGGAGCGAGACACCAAAGACTCGGCTTTATCGTGATCTCGTTATACCACGAGTAGACACATTCAAACAAATAAAAAGAAAAAAAATCTCATATGTATAAATGTATATATGTAACCTATCAACGTACATACATAATAGAATGCAAGTACATACGGAGTATATTCTTAACATTTTATATATGGGAAAATATACTCTATCTTGCTTATTACTTTTCGCACGAGCCCCCAAGAATTCAGCATCCCGGAGCTTTTTTCTCTTTTCTTTCGTCTCCACTTTCTTCTCGTCTCCTTTAACATCCTTTTTTATGAAACCTCTCGCTCTCTCTCTCTTTGTTTTTTCTCTGCACTATTTTTTACCTCGTTTTTTTCTTCCACTGTGGATCTGGCTTTATCCAGGGATCTACACTCGCAAAAATATACCAGACTGTACATTTATATCGGATATGGGGCATTCCTCGCCAAATCGGACGGTGCGAAAAATACATTGTAAGAGAGGAATAAGTGATAAAAATTAATAAAATGAAGTGAAATAACTTTTTCTTAATTTCAAAAAGTACATTGATAAGCAAAAATTTGATATAGAATGCTAATTTCTATTTGAACCATTTTGTTGGAAGTTATGAGCAAACATCCATGAGAAGAGAGGTTTTTTGAAAATTCGATATCTTTCGTACCGGTGATCAAAAAAATCCCGAAGTTTGGTACTCACCAAAATTCGGTGGGTACTAACAAAATATCAAGTAATAGCGAAAAATAGAAAAAAAAATTTCAAATCGTCCAATTTGGCGTGGAATACCCCATATACTTTGCACAGTAGACATTCAGAGCTTGGTTTTTCTCTCTGGAGCCTATCTCACTCTTTTTCTTTCTCTCGTATCCTTTCAATATTTTATATAATTATATTTTCACGTAAAGAGGAAACGAGAATGTACACATGTACATTTTTTAGAATGAAGAAAGAGAGAATGAAAAATCTGGTTCGTGTTTCTTCAAAATCTAGTTCTCCGGATATGATTTAATTAGAGGGAATGGTCACGTAGGAATTAAAATTTTTCTTTTCGTACGCCCCTCCGTTGTATCTAGAAATACGCAGGAAGAATAAAAAGTCGAGACGTGTGAAATAATGCTCGCGAGGTTTAGGTATTCTAGTCTCGGAACGTAAGACGTAAGAGGTAATGAGATAATCGATTCTTGAAGCTTTTTCGAACTTATCTGTCTTTTATTGCTCTTTCTTCTATGTTTTTTTCTTCGTTGTGTATGTAAAATAAAATTTTTTGACAAGTAAAAAAGTACGCCAAGTAATAAAAAATATAGTTGTCACCAAATTATATGAAAATTGGACGAAATCATTTTCTGACCAAAAATGAAAAAAAATGTTTAAAAATGTTTGCACACATTCCATAATTAAAAATTGGTGATATGGGTAAATTTGAGTCTATATATTAATTAAAGCCCGAAATCGGATAATTGGAATTTCCCAAACACGCTAATTTTTAATTGTGGAATGTATGCGAACTTTTTTAAATATTTTTTTTACTTAGGCACAAAATGATTTGATACAATTTTCACATTATTTGGAAAAAACTATATCTTATTAGTTGCCGTACTATTTTACTGTTTCAAAAAAGTTGTTTTTTTTCCTTATTTCATTTTATTGTTAAAGAAACGCACAAATACTTGTTGTATTGTTTTTTGATAAATAATAATCTTCCCCAATTTAATAAATTTTTCTTTTGGATATTAGAAGGTTAAGAACGAAAATTACTAGTTGATATTCATCCAATGAAATTTATTAATCACCAATTCTTGCGTCTCTTATTTTTCTGTTACGTTTCCTTTATATATTATTTTTATTTCACGCGCTTCTTACATTTCACGCGCTTCTTATTTTTCTGCATACATTTTTCGATGTATTTTGTAAACAGTTTTTAAGCTTTGATAGCGAACCGTCACTTTGACAGAACTGTAATTACTGCGAGACCATGGCAAGAACATTGTCACTATTTTCGGTTGCGACAGGTGTGATATGTGTATGGTATATGTCATCGGTATTTTGAAAACAAGATTGGAAAAATAAAAAAACGAATTTTACTGTAAAAAGACATCGTTTGAACGATTTTGAATTTTCATATCGGTTTTTTTATTACTTAGCGTCAAGAAAGTGCCACGTTTTTAGGTATGAGAGGACTTTTTTCTTTAGGTATTCGAAGTTTGTTCTCTTTTCAGACCGACCGGCACCCTTTATTTTTAATTTCATCCCTTTCTTTTTTGTTTCTCTTTTTTATTTCGCTCTCTCTCTCTCTCTTTCTTGTGCGTCTTTCTCAGCAAAGCTTCTGTGGATAATTGATAACATTTTTATTCAACCGGGAACTCACGACGGAGCGAGTTACTTTTATCGCGAGTGCATACAAACACGCAGGAGTGTACGTGCCCCGACGTGTGGGCGGCGAGACTGCATGACGACGACAAAAAGATACGCACACACGTTCCATCGAATGAGAAATCCCTATACATGTGCTCATTCCCTTCGGAATCTCTTTTGTCCCTTTTCGCCCTTTCCTTTCACTCCTCGCTCTGCTCGTTCCACGACAAAATCGACCGGAATTAATACGAATGAGTTCTCCCTTTTTTCGCCACGTCCTTTTCATTGAATTTGGATGCAATACTTATTTTCATCATTTTTGACATTTCAAACTTGATCGATAGTCTCACTTTTAGTTGATGGGGTATGATACGGATGAAATGAGTTTTCGGGGAAATGTGTGGATGGTAATTTTATTTTTTTATGTAATAATTAATTTTGTTTCATTTGACGTTAACTGGTATCTATTGAGGTGCATAGTAATGATTTTTATGTTGGCTGGAGGAAACTCGGATGGGAAAAAATGATTTGTTTACTATTTACTGTGAGTAATTCTCTCCAGGATTGATATTTCGTGGTTTGGAATTTATCTGAAATAATTTCTGAATTGTGTGTGATTTGTGTAATTCATTGATACTGGATTGAAAGAATTTGTTGATTAAAGTATTCTATAGCATATTCGATCATTTCTCATAATTTCGTGGAATTTCAGTCAGAAAAATATTTTTTTCATCGTAATGAAAATATTTCAAGTAATACTTTTTTTATTGAAATTAATCATGGATAACAAATTCATTCATTTCATGTCGAGTTGTGTAAATTTGTTGAGCAAAGTATTCTAGGTATTGTATACGATCTTTTCTTATATTTTGTGGAACACTAGTCGAAAAAATAATTTTTTTCATGGTATTCTAATGAGAATATTCTAGATGAGACTTTTTTTAGCAAATGAATCGTGGATGAGAAACTAACTTTTTCATCAAGTTTTTATTGAATTGATAATTTTGTCATTTTTTACATCTCGTGGTTAATGAGAAAAATGTTCTGCAAATTAAATTTTAAAAAAATGTGAACGAGAAAAAATTATTTCTCATTCGTCGTTTAGTTTAGTAACAATTTTTTTAATTATTCACATTCCATGACATTTCGGTCGTGGAACATTTTTTATATTCGGTTGAACAGAATTATCCGGCTAAATGAGACGTGGATGAGAAAAAATTTATTTTTCCATCAAATTTTCATGTAATCATTTCTTCGTTTTATCCGTACGCATTTCGTGGTATATCAGTCTTGAGATGAATAATTTTTTCCTGTCATTAAATGTAATTCTGCGATTATTACCAAACAGAGATGAGTAAGAAAAAATTGATTCCGTTATCAATTATTCCTAAAATGATCAAGAAACGCGGTATCGGCTCGACGCCAAGTATGAAACAAAAAGGAAAAACATTCTACATATACTTTGTTTCACAATATGTTCGAGCTATATCATGAATAAGAGATATACTTTACTATAAACGGGAATGATTTTTTTTGATATGGAAGATAAACATTTTTTGAATATAAAAAAAATTGCTACAATTTTGTTACGTTATCTACGAATTAAAAAATTCTTTTATATCCAAAAGGAAATGCTATGTCCGTCTAATAGTGCGGGTCAAAGCTTTGAGTAGAGACCTATTGAGCATCATTCTAAATATTATATTAATAAATTTCAATTTTCTTGTAAAAAATAAGCTTAAATTTTAATAATTCATTATTCAATTATTCATATGAAAAAGTCACTTTTACCAGGGATTGTACTGTCCACACATCCATAAATATTAGAAAAGTGCATTACTCTAAATTATATATTATTCCTATACCTCTTCAAGTGTAAAATTAATTACCGATTCCCATAAATAATTCAACGAGAAACACGTCCGTCTAACCGAATTTATTCCACTTCCGATTTAAACTGTTTGTTCCTTGCAAAAAAAATATCACCGCGAAATTAAATTGGACAGTGATCTAGGAGGGGGAAAAAATCCAGAAATTCGGTAAACAAGAGTCCCCCAAAAAAAACACAGAGTTGTAAATCAGCTGATGAAAAGTGAGAAACGAGCCAGAGGTTGGAACAGGCGTGACGAAAAAAAAAATGAAAAAAGGAAAGAAGGAGGAACAAAAAATAAAAAAAAAAGAAGAGGCGGCGAGTTGACGAAGAAGAGCCCATATGTCATAGAAAATTGTGTAGGGAGCGAGGGAGAGAGCGGATCGCGAATTGACGGTCGCAGCCGCAGGCAGCCTCCCTTTTCGCGACGGGAATTCGCGAGGGGTGGCAAAAGCGACAGCGAAATAGTGACAGTCCGAAGGGAGGGAGAGGACGCAAAAAAAGAGAGAAAAGCAAGAGTATAATTCTCGATGGTTTCGAGTACCCAATCATGGATTTCGTATCGTGTTTTCTCCTGCCTTTATGTGTGTGTTTATGTTCTCTCATGTGCGTGTGTGCGGCGTTGACGCGTCCCTGTCGCGGTAGTACGAGATGGATCGATGAAACGAAAGCATAAACTTGATAAACTTTAATAACCATTTTATACGCTCGTGCACACATTTTATCACTCAGTCCAAATACATAAAGTATTATTCCAGGCAAGACGTCAAAAAGTGGATTTTCATCCCTTATTTTTTTAGCCCTTCAATCCGAGCTGCTTCGATCCGCAAATGGGAAAACGTAAGAGCACAAAAATCGATCTCTGTGCATAAAAATATCCAACTGAATTTTCATATGGTTATTTAAAGCTCAAAATGGTTATACAAAGCTAAAAATGATTATTTAAAGCTCAAATTGTTATCTAAAGCTCAAAATGGTTATATAAGCTCAATATGATCAATCAAAACTTAGAATGATTAAGCAAAGCTCAGATGATTAATTAAAGCTCAGAAAGATTAATCAAAGCTCCAAATGACTATTTAAAGCTCAGAGTGATTACTTTTAAAGCTCAAAATGAATATTTAATGTTAAAATTGCTGGTTGCAGAATTAATGGAATTCGACACAAAGAGCTTTTGGATAAAAAGCTCGAGGAAACGAGTCCTTAAAAAATAAACAGGCAATCGACAAAAAGGGTGCCAATTACTCTGGGAATCGAGCTATCCTTTATTATACATGTAGATTTATGTATGATGATATTAAATAATGGAAGATAGCAAAAGTTGAGCGCTCGGGGTGTGAATTTGGTTGATGAAGTGAGTAAGGAAGAGAGAAAGATGAGGTGAGAGGTAAATGAGAGAAGAGCGATAATTTACGTAAACGAAATTATTCAAGCGTTCATCTGTCGATCCAGTGAGTAATAAGCGCTTCAATTATTGCTGCACCCGATAACCAATAACACACGATCTACCTATATGTGTTCATATATGTGCGTATATGTGTATAAATTTATCGTGGGTATAAAATATATTCAATGATACAGATATATCGCATTGCTGAAAGGGCAGATGGCGATGCGCCGCGAGAAATGAATTTCGCCTAGGCCCGTAAAATGCAGAATTCACTATTCTTGCCATCATGAATAATTCACATTATATTAATTTTTTTTCAACCCTCTTCTTTTTCGTTGCGCTTGTGTAATTAATAAATTTTTTTTAATTTAAATATTCACGGGATTTGCGCGGTTCGGAACGCTCGAGCAAAAACCTGCTCGTAAGATAAGGGTTTTACTCCTTTTTTCTGGATTTGTTATTCAGGAGTAATTTTGATGATCGATGGAAAAGATTTTATAAAATGTTTGATCGCCAAAATTTTCTTTTCTTTTGGTTTTTGGATTTTTTTTCTTTATTTCACACCAAGTTGACAATATTTGCATATTCAAAAAATATTTGTAACATTTTTCTTAATAATATATAAAATGATAATGTTTAGAAAAAGTTACTGTTTTGAATTGTTGGTTTATTTTTTATCTATATTTATTGAATAGGAACTTATATTGATTGTATTTTTTTCCTGATCTCATAATTAGTAACTTTTGTAAATTCGAAATGAAAATTCGGTTTTTCAAATTTTTGTTAATAATTTTTATACTACACAACAAGAAATTAGCCGATTTTTTTCACTAAAAATCGCGTTTTTTCCTTCAAAGTGTTCCCAAAAATTGAAAAACTAAAATTTCGAAAAACCCCTCCAGCGTTACCTGTAGAAAACTATTATCTAACAAATTAACTTTGATTTTTTGATTTCAGATGATCCATCAGCACCAAGTTATGAGGGGCACCGCAATTCTACTTTTTTGTAAGACACGTCCGAATAATTGCTGCTATGGCCGTGCTTTTAAATATTTCTTCGTGGAAATTTTATACAACATTCTTCAAATTTCATACTTTAATGTCCTATTAGTTTTAATAAAGATATTTTAACTGCGTCTTTAAAAAAATGCCTTTTTTCTTATGAATTAACCTTAACCCCCTGTTAACTTGGACCCCAGTAGAAAACAACATTGGAAGTTTCGTAATCTGGTTATTTCAGTTTTTCTTTTTTCCCCACGTTTCAATATATTTCGTATCTCGTTGTATCCTCTCATTGATTAATGAACCACTTTATTTATCGTATTGATTTTTTTCTATTTTACCTTTTTTGTTGCATTCATAATAATCATAAATTATTTGGGGTAAATGAACCGCAGCGTGTCTGTGCTTACATAATTCTTTTTTTTAAGATTCTATTCTATTTAGAAATAAATTGAAAAAAGTAGTTAATTTGATAAATTTAGATTTATTAATTTCTATAAATTTATATTAAAAAATTAAAAAAGATTCACCAGTTCGAAAACATTTTTACTATCATTTAAAACCAACGATGCTTAAATAATTCAAAACAAAAGGAACCATGTAGTCCAATATTTTCCTATTTTCTGAATAATAATGAAATCGTACATGAAGCATGAAAATATTTTAACGATTTCATTATTTGTTGGCAAAACGTTCAAATATTTGCATCAATTTCCATATTTGTATAAAATGTTTCTTGTAAAGCAATATCATGGAATTCCAGGGAATCATTTTCAAATTCAACTCGAAATTATTCGCCTTCTCCAATATCATCCCTAACAAGAATTGGCTGAAATTCTCTCACCATGTTCAACGAAACAATTTTGAATCACATTTTGTCATTCTCAGAATCCTATACAGAGAGTTATCATCATCCCATGCAACATCATAAAATTTTAAATTCCTGTTTCAAACCTTTTTAAACTGCATTTCTTCTCATGCAAAACGAATAATCGACTTTTTTGCAACATTCCTTTGTATTTTCCAGAATTTGATCGAGTCCAAAAAATAAAAACTGTCAATGACCAAATATATGTTGTGACGGGAGAATATTATTCGAACGCTTAGCGTCGACACTCGGCCAAATTCGAATATTCACGCGTGTCGATAATTAAAACATTTGTCAAATGGTCAG
>JAPYYX010002196.1:0-17787 GCA_030522605.1 Cremastinae sp. B BG-2022a | reverse complement strand
AAATATTACTCATTAGTTAATTAAGACATTAATCACAATCGAATTAATTAATCTGATTTCTTATCCAGAAAATAGTGAGACTCCCCTATAGGATAAGGATAATAGGATAAATTATTTTTAGACTATTTTATTTATTAATGCAATACTTTGTTAATAATAATAATAATAATAATTTGTTACCTGATGTAAGGAACACTGGCAGCCACGTGATATTTACCTCCAGGATCAAAATCATCTTTGGCACGATTCATCGGTGGCTCTATACCCTGAATGGTCGTCCTGACAATTTAATTCAAAAGTAATTTATTCCCAAGACTACAGGATGCGGTCATGTGACCTTCGTAAGCAAAAATTGCCATAAATGAATGAGGGAAAGAAAAAATAAATAATAAAAAAGCGTGTACCTTAATTGCCACCAAAGGTCGTTGTAGTTCTCGGGTAATGTGTCATTACCAAATACAATCCATCGCCATTTGTCGACGCAATATGCGAACGGCAAAAAGGCAACCTTTTGCAGGGCCATTACGAACAGGAAATTGATGTCACTGCGAGCATTGTACGTGCCGGTGTTGGTGAGACCGAGCCTCCAGGTGTGAGGTGGTGATGACACTGAGAGGGCTATCGTGTCACCGATTGCTTCATGAAAACCTGACCAGATTCCGAAACTTTTTAAAAAAGAGTTATCTCCGTTTGGTACGAAAATGGTAATTGAAATTTCGTTTTGTTCCACTTTTAGTGAAAATTCCAATAACTCGGACTCTCGTATTACTTTCATTTTGATCTCTTTTTCATTTGCTCTTCAATATTGACAAAAACGTTGATTAAAAAATGGCACGAAAATGGTAATTAAATTTTCGTTTTGTCTTCGTGAGATTCCAATAACTCGAACTCTTGTGTTTCTACCATTTTCCTCTTTTCATTTATATTTTAATATAAATTGAAACGTTAATTGAAAAATGGCACAAAAATGGTACCCATAACTTTTTAACAAAATTAAAAAAAAACTTTTTAGGGCGCACCTGGATTCGCGCCTTCGCGAAAGACAACAGGCTGGCTCTTGTACTGAATGTAATAGTGAACGTGACCCATTTCATGATGAACCGTCACGAGATCCTCATACGTGACCCGAGTACACATTTTGATCCTGCGATGGGATTTTTTTTGCTATACCCTAACGCAAGTTAATTCCACGATTTTTTTTCTTTCTCGGCCATTTTTCTTTTCATCGAATAACATTTATTTTCTTTTATTCTCTTTACCGGAAGTCCTTTCCGTCGTACATGTCCCAGGCTGATCCGTGACAGACCATTTCGCGATTGTCGTTCGGTCGCTCCAGGATCGAATTTTTCCAAAATGTTTTGGGCAACCAGGGAAATCCGATTGAGTGAAAAAAATCCTCGGCCAGCTTGAAAAATTTCCTAGGCGTGTATTTCTGCAAGAGAAAGTCATATAAATATACATGAAGTGCTCATGAACGGGAATTCATTTGCGAATCTTCGCTCGTTGATTAAAATGATAGATCAGGCCGGAGATTATCGTTAAAAATTAAATGCCCGAGCTGTGCAATTATTGCCGGAAGAGAATCGAAAAATTCTCAATTTATTGCTCACTTTTCTTACGAGGGCTGCCGTAAAATCGTGCTCGTTCAATTCAGGATATGGCATCGAATACTTTTGCACGTGGATCCACGATTGTCCCCAGACGTCACCTGTCAAAAAATTCAAAAATAATTCAAAATTACTAAAATTTCAAATTTGTTAATTTTTGCATATTGAAAAATTTTTACAATTTACAATCATTTCATTTGTACTTCAAATTTTAAATGCACTAATTTTTATAAGCAGCAAAATTATATTTGTATTTTTTAAAATGATTTGTCTGATATCCACTTTTTAATAAACTTTAAATGAATTTATTCGTTTAATTTTCATATGATTTCATTATGAGTGGATTATTCGATAATTTTCCGCGTGATACGTGACTTTCAAATTTGTTAATTTTTGCATATTGAAAAATTTTTACAATTTACAATCATTTCATTTGCACTTCAAACTTTAAATGCACTAATTTTAATAAACAGAAAAATTATATTTGTATTTTTTTAAATTATTTATCTGATATCCACTTTTTAGTAAACTTTAAATGAATTTATTCGTTTAATTTTCATATGATTTCATTATTAGTGGATTATTCGATAATTTTCCGCGCGATACGTGACGGCAGGCTTCCGAAGTACTTTCGCATCACCGGTAACTTTCGCTAAGCGTTTTTAAAAAATTTCCAGTAACGAGATAATTGAGGATCTAATACACACGCACGTACCTAACAAGTGAGCCGGTATGTAATTACTCTTCTTCGGTACTCTCTTGGTTCCGTACTTGGCGCGAATTCGATTTCTCACGTAAGCGTGTAGCTGCAAGTAAAGAGGCTTTATTTCCCTCCACAGTTGTTCTATCGTATCTTCTAGATCAGGATCGTCGTACGCACTCGTCCAGTATTTTCCGGCTGTTTGGAAACCTGCAAATTACAAAACCTTACTGTTATTTTTATTTTTAGGAGTTTAAAAATGTTTAAAATTATTTGAAATATTTTTTTAATAATGATTTTTGCACTATTAATTATATAAGAATTAAAACATAGCAAAAAAATTATTATTGTTTATATTTTTTATTTTTTTACTCTTCAATATTTACGCTCATTCATATCAAAATACTATTTCATAAATTGCAAGTTACAAAAACTTAATGTTATTTAAATTTTTAGGAGTTTAAAAATCGTAAAAATTTTTTAAAATATTTTTTACTATTTTTAAAAATATGTTTTTGAATTATTAATTATATAAGAATTAAATCATTGCAGAAAAAATTATTATTGTTTATTTTTTAAATAATTCATTTTTTTAATCTCCAATATTAATCCCCATTATTCGTATCGGAATACTATTTTATAAATCAGAGTTTCGATATTATTGAAATACGAATTTTCAACTCGAGCCTTGGAAAAAAAATTTTTTGTGGCATTTCCTATTTTTCATTTTCCCATTGAAATTTATTTTAGTATGAGATAGTGTTACAAATGGAGTACAATCCCGATAATGCCGGGAAAATAGTACTGAATAGGTGGTAAGATTCGATCCGGGCTCTCACCATTCAACAAAGCCACCTCTTTCATCAATCCGACATATTCGATGTATTGCTTCCTCATCCTCTTACCAGTGGCATCGTGCCAAGCTTTCCATATATAAGCCAACTCCTCGGGATCTCTGGAGGTTGCCATTATCTCCAATAAATCTATTCAACCGATACGTGTATACATTCATGCATTATCAATTACTGTATTAAATCAACGCGAATTAAGGTGCTTGTATCGTGACAGTCGAGATCAAGAGCTTTGCCACTTGTAATCTGAAGGACAAAAAAAAATAAAAATATCTTAAAATTTTCTAAAAATTTTGGGTCAACTTGAAAAATTAAAATTTTAATTACAAATTTTACATCACCCTTATATTTACATTTGCAATTTAACAAATAATTGTTATAATAAATTTATTCATTGTTTGAATATTTATTTTTCAAATTTCAAATTTAAATGTGAGCTCTTATGGTAAATTAAAAAAATTGATTTTCAATAATAAATGTCTTTGTTCACAATTAATCAATTATTATAATACTATAATAAATAATAATTTCTACATAATTTTTTACACGACGTTAATAAATATTTGTATTAAATTTCAAAAAAATTTTGACAAAAATTGCGATAAAAATATTTACAAAAAAATGCAAAAATCGCGATTCAACCACCTCAATTCGTTAAAGACAATTCTCACTACCAGGCTCTAATCTCAATTTCTCATTTGAGCTATTTTTCGATTTTTCAATACTCAACACTCGTCTCGTAATTTTTTCTTTCCGACGAATTTTTTCTCCAACTTTTCCACGATTGGACTTCTTGGATGTCCTTTTTAATTTTTTTTCGAGTACTCTCGGCTTTTTGTAAGGAGCTATCGTTGCTGTCCCGTAAATTGTTTCCATTTCGTTCACGAGTGTATCCAGCTGCGATTAATTGTGCAGTTTACACGAGCCGTTAGCTAATTGATTGATGAAGCACTTTGGACTCCGAATATGGTGCTCTTTAATTAGCGTACACGTGTAATTAATTACCCGCCTGAATTTCTTATCAGGTAACGCCGCCACCCCGAGGACCGCCAACATCTCGAATTGTCTCTTGCGATTACCAGAATCGTTGAAATTTCTCCAATTGTACTGCATGGCCGCTCGCCAAACTGTTCTCTGGAATTTCGCTAGACGTTCCGCGGCTTTTAACTGTGATTTATCGAAATGGACACTTTTTTTAAATTCTGTTCAAACAGCCACGATAAAGACACTGTTAAAATTATACTCTCGTTCAAAGAGAAGAAAAAGAAACGTTTGTATTTTTTTTTCTAAATTATTAACATTAACGTGAAAAAATAATTTTTTTATCATTCTGTTATTATTTATTATTCTTAATTTATTTATGTTCTGAAAAATTTTTAAATTAATTTGATTTGTAATATTTGTAATAATATGTAATAAAAAATGAATTGATGTAATTGTATTCAAATTTGCGATAAAATATTTTCAAAATTTTATGTAATAAAATATTGTTATAATAATTTGTAATAATATTTTTAAAAGTTCATCAAAAATAATTTTTCTTTTAGATTTATCAAAAATTAATGCAATTCATGTAATGTGTATTTGTAATATGTAATAAAATTTTGAAAAATCTTATTACAAATCGATTCATGAATCAATTCATTTTGATCATGATAAAATCTAAAAAAAATTTCATTCAAATAATTTTAAATATTAAATAAATAAGTAATTTATCAATTAAACGATAATAATAATAATAATAATTATGATTCATTATTTGGAATAAATTTTATACACTAAATGATGGGACTTGAATAAATAAAATTAAATGAAACTTAAAATTTCGTACCGACGCCGTTCTAGTTTCATCCGTGATATTGCTCTCGAAGTTCCATTGACTGATAGCGTTTCGATTGTACTCGACGAGGCTCAAATTATTCACCAATTCCAAGAACTGCAAAATATTCAAAAGCAAAAGTCATTATACCGCCAATTAAAAATGAAATTCAATGTAGCAGACATTAGAATCGAAGTTTCTCGAATACGTGGAAGTTAATTATGGAGAGATAAAAAAAACTAACCACGTCAGGAGTTGGAAGTTCCGGATTCACTTGGAGTTGTCGACGATTTCCAATAACTCGAGGTAACGAACTCTCGCGCGACTTTACGGAAGATTCGGGTTGGGCCACTCTGACATTACTCTTCAATAGGTTATGACGTGACGAAATGACGTCTGTCATAAGAATCAAGACGATGGTATGACAGAAAAATTTCATTTCTGATAAAAAAAAAACAAACATTTATAAAAAGTCAATTTTTTCGAACGATTCGAAAAATTTTACATCGATCCGATATTGATTCGATTCAATAGAAACGTCAATGCTCGTCTCTGTCTATTTTCGTTCTTTTTGTTTTGTTTTTTATTCAGCATATTATTATTTATTTCGGAGTTCCGCTGCTCCGGCGAGGAGGAAAAAAATGATGAAACAAAAAATGCGTTCGCAGTGTCGAGGAGCAGCGCGGAGGTGGCCATGAATTTACAGACGACTACGCAGTGGCTTTGGAAATCCGTGAGATCTCGGGACTCTTGAAATATTTAGAACGCACCGGTGGTGTATGATCCTTTTTTTTGCCATCTCTGTTCCGGTCTGAAAAGCGAGACCTCGTTTAATTTTTTGTCGCGAAATTCTCGTGCATAAATAAAATGGACAGACGAAAAACATTTCTGATGATCGAAACGTGATTCTCAGGCTGAATCATACGAATGAGGATAAATTTTTGGAATTATTCATTGCAAAAGAATTTTGGTACATTTCATAATTATATGCGATTTGCTTTATATTTTCAGTAACGTAAGAAAAATTAATTAATATTTAGAAGAAATTTTGAGATTTGAATGGATTTTTGCCCAAGAGTCGTCGAGATGAACTCACGAGAACTTTTTTTTCCGTTTTTACCAACGAAGCCAAATATTAGAGAGTTTTTTAGCGTAAAAGCGCGATAATGATCCCGAGTAGGCTTTAAAGTTTCTTTGTCTTTTTAATGCTTGAAGACGCTTCGGTCCAACTAATCAAGTTTGAGGTCAACCTCGGTTCGACCGCGACAATTGCGCTTGGCAGCTCGCCATCTTGGCAAAGCTTTAGGGAAATTGATCACAGCGGGGAGAAATCGATTCAACTTTAATCTTTTTATATTTTCAGAAATATTTTTACCTTATTTGATTATTAAGTTTTTGGACTACATACCACAGAGGTATTTATAACGCACCCAAAGACGAAATGGACCCAAACGAACGAAAAATGTACTCGATTATTTTTGTTTTTATTCCGAGCATTTCTCGGAAATTTCGGGCCTCGTCGAATTCGTGGAATTGGGAGAGGGTCTCTGCCCGCTCGGGAACGCCGACCAATGAGAAGCGAGCTCTCGCGTCTGCGGAGTGGGGAGCGCGCCCGAAAAGACGCGCTCGAGCTCAGTCCGTTCTCGACTCTGCAGCGTACAAGAGATCTCACCTCCTTCGTTCAAATCGAAATAAAATGGCATGTCCAAAAGGTATTTATTTTTATCATCAAAGCTTATGACCAAATAATTACTACGATGAATTTCCACTAATAATAATTTTTATAAATCTATAAAAAATGTTTAAATTCTCCTTACCAGAGTACAAACGAATTTTCGAAATGAAAGTTATCATTTTTCTCATTCTAAACGTTTATTCATAAGGAGAAACCCGTTAATTGCAAGATCTAAAAATTGTCATAAACGTAGATTTCATTGCAACATTTTTTCCTCGATGAAGCATTGACACGTCGGGCGTGGACCTCGCGTTTCTATTGAAGCGTGAATCGATACGTCTATTCATAAAAAAAGTCAAGAAAAAAAAGGAAGAAAATAACAAAAAAAACGTTCGAGTTTCCTTTCCGGAGGTTCTCGTCTTTTATAAAATTTTATTTCTGATATTTTTCATGGGCGTGGAGTATATTGTGTCGTGGTGTTTGTTTCGTTTCCAGAGTACTCGGCGCGATCTCGTTACGTGCTACGTACAGGAAACCGCGAGTTATTCTCCCGGGTCGCTCACACAGAGGCGTCTCTCGGTACGCGTTCTCGTAACACCGACGACGAGAAACTCACACAGACGCGGAATAAGGTACGTGATCAAAGAACCGGTGAGTCAGATTAACTGAAAGGTAGGATAAGTGAATCGTGATGACTCTCATTATACTTAATATGCGAGTGATTTTCTCTCGCGACTTATCGCGTCATGCCGCGACTCTTGTCTTTTCATTAATGACGGTTGATAAACTCTCAATACTGCCATTTCTTCGGAACAACATTATTATTCCGTCACTTTTCACAAATTCTACGTTGTACAGAAATTTTATATCATTTAAAATCTTATAGCTATATTTTACGAAATATTCAAATTATATTAATTTGATACACAATTATATTTAGAAAGAAATCGAAAACTTTCGATGTCATTTTTATTCAGTCTACAAGTAATTACATTATAATATTATAATTAATTATAATTATAATAATATAATTAATTATTAACATAATTATAATAATATTATAACTTGATGCATAATATATCAGTAAAAAAGATTTCGTTTTTCATTTTTAACTGGATAAATAAGTTTATAGACTCTCATTACTTATATTTCTCCGGAACAATATTATTATTTGTACATCTGGATGCTTTTTACAAAGTTTATCTTGCACATAAACTTCATTATAGTACAGTATTTTATGAGATATTTTAATTATTATTCAGTGAGAAATCATAAATCAACTTCGGAAACTTATCCAGTCAACAAGTAATTATATTATTACAATTAAATTAGTGATATTTAAATAATTATATTATTACAACTAATTTAATGATACTTAAATAATCATATTATTATAATTAATTTAATAACACTCAAAATGGATTAGAAAGACATTTTTATATTTTGTATTTTGATTTGTGCAAATTAATTTGCGTTGTTTACTAAATTTTCATCTACCCGAATGAATGATTGGAATGCAGCAATTTTTCATTGAGGATAAAATCTATGTGCGCAACTAAGTACTCACAATTGATCGTGATACACGAGGAACGTCGTGGATATAATATTTCCTTTTACATAACTCCGGCAAGGTTATTCGGCGGTCCATCAGACGATATTTTCCCTTAACTGTCCGCGATCAATTTAATGACAGCAAAATAAAAGGTCTTATCTATGCTCACGACATCCTCAAGATATTCACGATCCGTTCGATCACGTGGCGCTGATTAATCGAGCGACCGGAAGTCGAGGAATTTTCCCTGTACAAGCTTCTCGCACGTCAAAAACAAAATCTGAATTCTCCTTATTTTTTCTTCATTAAAAAAAATCACAAGATAAACCAGCGTTGTTAGAAATTCAATAAAATGACGTGAGAACGTGAATTGAAAACGTTGAAGGACGTTCTTTCATTTTTAGTTTTCGTACGGAGGGAGGATTTCTCGCGGTGCACCACAAAATTAACTCTCATTCGTATTCATAATTCATCTCTTATATTTTTTTTTGAATCTTGTTATTATCTTTATCTTTAATTTTTCAGATGTTACTCAACGAGCGCTTCCGTGTGTAACCTTCTTGCCGATCGTCCCGACGTTTACATATTCGCTTTCGCGTAAACTAATTATAAGTATTACGCGTGCGAGGTCGAATCTCCGTTTCTCACGCTCGTATATCGGAGTGTGCATTGCCAGCCGAGAATAATGCTCGTGTCAACTAGACTGCAAGGAAAAACAGGACTTGGGATCGTCCTGAAGATTTCTGCTGTCGGCAATTCTGACGTTAAGTGGCTCCGCCTTTTATTGAGATCCATTCAATTTTTTATATAATAGAACAATCTGTTTTGCATATCGTATCCTAAAGTTGTAAATGAATTTACATTTACATTTTTTAAAATTATTTATTTATTATTTTCTAAAAATTGTTGCAGATAAATATTTTTTCGGTACTTCAGACATAATTACAGATATTAACTTAAATGATTGGTTTTATCGTAATATTCATGGTTATGATTAATTTATTTATTTATTTTCTAAAAACTATAGCAGATAAATATTTTTTCGGTACTTCAAACATAATTACAGTTATTAATTTAGATTATTGTTCTTATTTTAATATTCATGATTATATTAATATTAGATTACTGTTTTACTCTTCTTTTTTTAGCACAATCACCGGAATAGTTCTTAAAAATATGCGCATACTCAATACGATGCGCAAACGATTTTTTATAGATGCAAACGTGCATATTCATGCAACAAAATGCATCAACACCTCGTCAAGTGACTCAGAGATGATTCTTTGAAAATGCATCGTTTATTTTCCACACCTCGGAACGATTCATCATCGTCGCCTCCCTTTTTTTAATTGCCATCGACTGAGATTTTTTGGACCGAAGTGTATCATTCGCCTTCGATAGATTTTTTTCAACGTGGAGAATAATTCGCAGAATTTAATCGCATGAAAGATTTTCTCTCAATTATCTCGCCACGTAAATTACGACGTTAGGCAACAAAAGGAAAGAGAATCGTACACACGCACGCGCGTTACCTCGTTCGGACGTATGTAGGACCTCTCAAGGATGCAACACGAAAAATCCTATTGTCGGTTCCCGAGACGAAACGCTAATTATAATCCATTATTTCGCATCATCGCGATTCTCGCCGAGAATTTATTTCGTCAACGTGAACGCGGGAGAAAAAAAATATATTTTTTCAGCTGCAAAAATTTTGATACGCGAAATGTGAAACGTCTCACACAATTTTTCACTTCAAATTTAATCAATTTAAAATTTTTTTTCATTTTGGGATTCCCCTTTGGAATGCCTTTAAGAGCAATGGAAACCACGTGACCACTCAGATTTCGTAAATTACGGATTTATCAATTAAAAAATGAATTCTCATCAAAAATTGGACCAGAGCGCCGTTCGTTGGATCGAAATGACTATATCACTGCTTTTCGAGCTGAAGTTTTCAATATTGAGGGAGAAATCTGTAGAGAAAAAATTTCACTCGCGCCAACCCCTTGTAATTTTTCTCTACAGATTTCTCTCTCAATATTGAAAAAACCGGCTCAAAAAAAAAGTGATACATTCGTTTCGACCCAAGGAATGACGATACGGTCCAATTTCCGATGAGAACTCACTTATTAATTAGTAAATATGTTATTCCCGAAATCTAGTAACTTTTGGTTTCCATTGCTCTTCAATCATAAAGAAAAAGTACTTGTTTTCGTCAAGAATAGATCTATCGATTCATCAATTCATCTGCAGAGGAGGTTAGCATGTTTTTTCATCTTTATTTAAATTTGTTCGGCGTTCTTTCGTTTTACATTAGTCTTAAGGTAAATCGGTGACAATGAGGTAAATTGATATTTAGAGTACACGTAAAATAAAAAAAAATTAGAAAAAGGAAGAGCAAACATCGAGAGCGAAATATTGAAAATTCACGTTTCCAGCAGAAGATTGATGGAAGTCCTTATTACCAAATTTGTTGATCATTTGCTCGTCCATTTCGTTTGTTTGCTTCTTGGATGATGAAGCCACAGGTGCAACGATAGCGTTAAATAGTCCATTTGTAGAAAACGATGTTAATGGACTATTTACGCTGTCTTATGTACCTCAAGTACTGCAATGTCATCCGTAGCAAGAGACTCCTCGACTGTGGACCATTCCAATATCGGTAAAATCGAGGGTTAAAGTGGAATGCAATTTAAACCTCGATTTTGGCGATATTGGACACGCTCTATAAGTCGAACGTTACAACACAGGAAAAAATACAAAAAATTAATGTTGACCGATATAGGAAAATTTTTAAAACTCACCTTTCGAAAACGACGTTTGAATTTTTCGGAGATGAAAAAGTCTTTTATCCTCCGTTCTTAGTTTGACGAGAGCTCTCATCGCCGAACTTTTACTACGCGGGACGATACTTAAAAAGTCTTTTCGATTTCCGACTCCGACAAAACTACATCGGCTTGATCAGCGATGCACTGGAACGCAAAAAAATATTGATCCTCATTCAAATCTTAATCACGGTAATTATTGCAAAATAGAGCTCGAGAGCCAGAAGGGAGAAGGAATTTTTCTACTGTATGTTTTGCGTTGAGTTGGGTACTTTTCAGGGTTTTATATCAAAAAGCTTTATTAATTATATTATATTAATGTTAGAGAACTAGCGCATTTTACAAAGACTCGAACGCTTCGCGTCCTCGCAGTGATT
Organism: Cremastinae sp. B BG-2022a; assembly: GCA_030522605.1. Classification (NCBI taxonomy): domain Eukaryota; kingdom Metazoa; phylum Arthropoda; class Insecta; order Hymenoptera; family Ichneumonidae; species Cremastinae sp. B BG-2022a. Next base: position 6,381 of record JAPYYX010002196.1, on the reverse strand, counting down.
GTAAAATTGAACTTTACTTAAATATTTGATATCGACATATTATTTTATTTTATTTTACATTTATAGCTGACACTGACAACGCTGTCTTGTCCAAATTTCGATAAATTTTTTTAATCGTTCTTTTATAAAGTTCTGAAAATTTATTGAGAACACGAAGATTTTTTCCAAAGTTTTGTTATAGATAATTATAAATTTCACAATTCGGCATCGAATTGAGTCAGTTCAATTGAATTTCGTAGATTATATCAGGATTTGCGATCATAATTGAATTACAGTTGGATAATTTATTCACTCATTTTATTTTTATTATATAGAATTGATTAATTGATTTATATTATTTGTTGAGAAGTTATTATTAGCTATAATTTGTTATTGTCAATAATTTGTAATTAATAATCGATTAATTATTTTTCAGACTGCGTAAACATGTAAGGAGAAAAATTTCGAGTTTATTTCTGATGTGCAAAGATTCCATGGGACGTGGTGAATCTCCTGGGGAGGAAATCGGTGACTGAAACTCGCGTCTCCCGTGTACTTGAACCGCGACGAAGATTTGAGGCCATCGGGTTGCTTCTAACTTTGTGAATTCTCGTGGGACCGACACTCGTTATCTCTCGATGAGATTCGCATTGTCCGCGGGCAAAAATCCATACAGAAGCCACGAATCGCTTTTTTTCCCGCTCCTCGACCACTTTCGCTTTATGCGCATGGAAAAAAAACAACATAATACTCATTTTATTCTTTTCCGTCTTCAATGGATCTTCGCCCTTGTTCACCAGACTCTAAATCCGACTCCGTAAGATCTTATTCGATATTGAATAAAAATTTTCCTTTCGGTCCTAAAAAAAAAATTATACAATGGGAAATTTTTTAAAATCACATTGTATTTCTCGAGATATACGAGAAAGTGTAGCTTCCTAGATGGGAAAGTGCAAATTTTCATGAAAATTCTTAGACACAATTAAAAGCATTGCGTAACGCGACTGCAGCAAAGATTTTACCATCTGGGTGGTCCCTGGTTAGCACGCTCGTACAAATTCGTCTCAAAACACGAAACAGACTCACGTAGTCTTGAAACCTCAATTAATCTCTCAGAGACTCCCAAACAAATCACACGTCCGATGTCGTTTTTTTTCTCTACTTTTTAAATGCGCATTTGGTGAACACGGTTTTTTAAAAATACGAAATTGAGGTGAGGCAAAAAAAACGAGAGTTCCTCCCAGAGTTTCAATGTCAGACGGTTATTTTTTTTTGTTTTCTTTTTTTTCCTTTTCGTTTGTATAAGATACATTTGGAGAATGCGATAAAAGCATTTTTAGCGTCGGGAGTGGCTTCTCGTATTTGTCGATTCGTTGCTTCGTTTTGTCATTTTTTTCTTCTTCGACGAGCTGTCCACGGGTTACGCAAACCCGTGTTAACAGTGGACAAGCGGTTTGCGCCACAAACACGAAAGAGATACATCGGCGTTGTTTCTCGATCGCTCTCGGCGTCGTCGGCGCTGTTGACGCCTCGCCTAGTAAACGCTCAAGGTTTCTCTCTCGACGAAATACTGGCCTAGACGGTCGTTAAGTGCACATCGTAGACTTAGAGCCTCGGTGATATGTATATGACTTCACACATACGCCATAGGCTTGTGATTCAGAACGAATTAATGCGTGGGCGATTTCCGGAAGTGCCCTACAAAAAATCTCTCGAATTTTTTAAATGTAATTTTCTTTGTCTTGCTTCTTTTATTTTTATTTATTTCATTTGGTTTTTTATTCAGTTTTTTCGTAATAACAGATTTGTATACATTTATTTGAAAAATTCTTGAATTGTGAATGAAAGTGTAAATATTGAATGAGAACCAGAGAAGAGTGCATAAATCTTTGCTTTTATCATGCAATATTTTATGTACACTTGGAATTAGCGCTTATCGACGAAATACTAACACAAAGACGGCGAATTTTAAACGCCCAATGTAAACATAGAGTTCACAGTATAGTAAATTTACAATTTCACAATCTTTATGATTTATCAATGATTCATCGAATTATTTCGTTCGAAATGAATAAAATAATTACAGAGACAATTTCCGGCAATGCTCTCAAAAAATTATCTTTTTCAACTCGATCTATTTCCACTTATTTTAATTGTCAAATTTCAATATCCCAAGATGAGATTTGTGTAAGAAATTTTTAATTTGAAATATCATACAATTTTTTAATGCACGAGGAAACTTATTGTAGAATGTGTAACATGTGTAATTTCACGTAATTAACTCTGTATGATTCACAATGTATCACCGCGTGGGTGATTTTCGATTTCCGGAGCAGACTAAAAAGTCTAAATTTTTTTTTTCGTTTTTCTACTTCCTTCAACGAAATCAAATGATGACAGAATAAATTCTGTGTAGGAAAATTGTGAATGGAATCTAAATTAAATACTTTATGTTTAATAAAAAAAATATTCTTCGATGCGTAGTACAATAATTAATTTTATGACATATTTTATTGAAGCTTCTTATTAGAATTCTTGTACGTAGCATCGTAGAATATTTTTAACTGGGTGCGGTTGTTTATCTACAAAGATGACGAATACTCTCATGTGAATTATTCTGCAGACCACGGTAGCCCTCATCCGAGATAAATGGACCTTGACGCCCCCGCTTTGTGCACGCTGTCGTACCGATGCAGTGAATATTCTGTCTCCATCTTACGAACTACGTACATTCCACGATCATCATTGCTACACATCCGTGAGTATATTTTTAATTTCTTATCACGAAGGAATAATTTTTAAAATGACATTTAATATACAAAATTCTTACCTTCAAGAATTCGTACGTGTTTGAAATAAATTTTTCATTATGAAAGAATTTTTTTTTTCTAATTTCTATGATTTAAAAAAAAATATACGTTTTTATTTAAAATATTTTTTAAATAATATTTAAGAAATGGTTTCCAGTGAATGTTGTAAAAATTGGGCCCAAAAGTCGTACGTGTTTAAAATAAATGTTTCGGTGCCTGAAAATGATTTGTTTACTTGAAAATATTAGCAATTTCTTCATTCCCTTGTTCAAAATTTTTCAGATGCCCGCAAGATGTTTTTGTTTGGAATATATTCTTGAAAATCCGAGATTCGTATCTGCAGAGGATATGGGAGTGTTACGTGACGACTCGTGACGTTTTACCTAGCCGGCGAAAGATGAATCAGAATATAAATGCATGGTGATCCTAATGTCATCGAGTCACCGTGTCGTTTTCATTCGTATGAGAAACACGCGTGGACGCTTCATCAGTTGAGTAATATTTCACTTCCGATCTCCTTATTTGCATCAATCTCGTAACAATATTTTTTCACCTGCATACTCTCGCATTTGTTCCTCATGAAAATAAGAAAAAAAAAATAGTTTCGGATGAAGCCGAATGAAAATTTGGTCGAAAGTCTCATGAGGGTAAAAATCATGCGGGCATTTTTTGACCCAAAACTCTTACTTTTTTTTTTTGGAGTTTGTAATTTCGAAACTGCACGTGAAGAAATTTTTCCATATCGAGCAAACGAAAAGAAAAGTTAATTTAATATTCAAAACAGCTGTGACTGGAAATCCCGATAAATCTTAAACTAAAAGAGATAAAAAAAAGACAGTTTTGACGCAAACTCAGAATCGAGTAAACTTTATGCCACTCGCAGCGAAATGATTGCTTATATTTACGAATAAAATTTACAAACTCTTTCTCACCGAAGAATAATATTGCAGGTTGCGAGAAGACAATAGTTCTCATTGACTATTACCCCCTTTATCACGAAAATGCTTTCAAGTCCATCCACAGAACCGTGACAACGATGTGGAAGAGAACGAAGTGAAAATAGTAAAAAATGTTAACGAGGAGGACGAAGAGGTCGAATCTCGCGAATTGAAAAAAAAGATCGTGGGAAAAACTGCGGCCACGTGTCGCAATCGACCTCTTCCACTTCCAATCCTCGATTCTCCTTCCACGATTTTTGCATCGAGTTTTAAGTGAGCATTTACTCTGAGGAGTTTTTTTTTACACGTTGGTACATCGTTTTTATTTATCCTCTCTATTTTTCTTCTCGTCCTTGCGTATGTTGATAAATGAATGTTTTATTGAATTACTTTGATACGCGTTATATGGGTTACATTATTCCATTAGTATTTAAACCGTGATAACGATGAAGTGAAAATAGTAAAAAGAAAACAGACATGACGAATAAGTCAAATCCTGAAAATCAAAAAACTATTATGAGAGAACGTGACGTTTTTTCTCCACTCTTTTACGATTTTTGCATCAAATTTTCGTAAGCTTAATTTTTACTCTCAGATTTGTACTCTTTAGATTTATATTTTTATCTCATTTATTTATTCATTATAATGAATAATAATTATTATTGTCATTATTAATTATTTTTGATAAAATTTCTATCATTTCATTTGAATTACTCATAATCAGATTTTTGATTTGGAGCATCGTTTTTATTCTCTATTTTACTCGTTCTGGTTAAAAATTGATATTTCCTTGTAGATTTTAATGTGGGCATGACCGAAGGAAGTTAACACGTAATATGGGACACTTGACTTTGATGTTTGAATCGCGACACAAAATAAAGAGAAAATAATAAAAATTGTTAACGAGGAGGACGAAGTCAAATCTCGCGAATTGAAAAAAAAGGATCGTGGGAAAAAGTACAGCCACGTGTCGCAATCGCGACCTCTTCCACTTCTAATTCTCGACTCCCCTTCCACGATTTTTGCATCAAGTTTTCAACGAGCATTTGCTCATTTGCTCCTTCTCGGAGCTTTTTACGCGTTCGTACGTTTTTTTTATCCCCTCCATTTTTTTTCTCGTCCTCGTTCGAACTTGTTGGTGATATTCTTTCATGTGTGTTTTTTTAGGTATGCGTGTATTATTGAGGAACGTTGATATACGCGTAATATGGGGTATTTTGACGAGCCACGAGCCTCCTCCACAGGACAGGTGCGTCCCCACCATGACAGGCTCGCGGTGATGACCTCTCGTGTCGCTCGAACTCCGAGCAGAGATAAGTGTATACGTTGTTACGAGTGTGTCACTTCTAGTAACGCAACGAGCCAAGAAACGATCGGGTCAGTCGGTCGTGAATAATACGTAACCGTCTTTAAATTTATCCCTTTGGAATTTTGGAAATTGGAATCGAAAATAATCGGACTTGGTGATTAAAATCTGCAAAGTGATTTATTTTAAATTGTGACGTTATTTAGTTTTTTTTTTTCATTGCGTTCGGAGTGAATAAATTTGTGAGTAAGGAAGATCCGATCATGGAAGTGCTCCTCCGACCGGTTCGCGTGATCGTTCTCGGTCAGAGAGCGAGAAGTTCTGTAAGTTCGCGTTTGGGGTTGAATTGACGATTTTTTTTATTCAAGTTTATCGATACTGAAAATATCTGAAAAATTTCACAAAATAATGAATTTATGAGGAATTTCTTGATGTAGTTAAAATTAATGTCCTTTTATTGAATTTTTCGAGAGTGTCCTAAATAATAATCCGTGTCCCATTCACTGGAAAATAATTTAATAATAGCGTTACTGATAAAGAACATCCTGTTCATCGATCGACCAATTTGATCCATATTTTCGTGGTCCAACAAAAATGAAAATTAATTATCGACTATGGTATGAAGCCCGTTCAATCGAGGAATTTCTGTCATATCACGGTCGCACAGCCTGTCCGCGGTATTTCAAATTTCTGGCATCCGATGTGAAAATTAAGCTTTTCAAAATCGTATTAATAAAAACCGTTATAAAATTCGAGGAATGTTCGAACTAATAAATGAATTCTCATGAATTTATTTTTGATAATTATTTCTTGAAAATTTTCTAAAGTTTATGGATTCTGAAAAAATTATTTTCAATTGCAGGCCCTCACAGGATTTTTTATCTGCATTCTCGCGTCGCTCGTCACGTGTCAATTGGATTTACCACCGCTGAGAGATGACAGAGTCGACGAATACAATCGTCAACCGGACGACAGACTCAGTAGATTCGATGGATTCGGCCAACAGCCGGTCCGCAGACCGAACGACCTCGATTACAGGAACGTTCTCGCTAGATTGGATTTTCTTGGCGCCGAAAGATGCAGCGGTAACGTCGCTGCGCAATGGACTTATGAGACGAATGTTAACGAGTACACTCAATTACAGGCAGTAAGCTCAATTATCTATAAACTTTTAAAAATAATTTTACATTCTTCATTAGATTAAGGTGATATACACGATGCAGATAAGTCGTTGACGAACTATAAAAAACGATTTTTTTGTTGTCAATTATCGCCAATATATGACCAATTCTTTCGGAAAATCGGATGCGTACTTGAAATTGAATGTATTTTCTTTATTTTTATACTC
>JAPYYX010002195.1:0-17794 GCA_030522605.1 Cremastinae sp. B BG-2022a | reverse complement strand
TTTATTTCCATCTTTTTAATTTTCACTCAATAAAATACATTTTATTGAGCAAAAATAAAAAAACAAAATTATGTACAATAAAAAGAAGAAAGAAAATATCCTAATATTATTTTAATCGATATAATTACCTAAAACAAATTGTGGATAAAAAATTCGGCGATCAAAGACAGAACATCTTTGAAGCTTTCTGCAGCGTTTCTTCGTCTCTGAAATATTTTCCAAGTCGGTGCATATAGTAGTTTCATCGTAAAAATGTGATAAGGCTTTCTCTTGTATTTATAAGTACACGAGGACTGCGCGGCTGCGTAACTGACTCTCGTGTATTTTCAACATAAATTATAATCAGGAAGAAAAACCCGGGGTCGGAATAAAATAATGAAAAGGGTGAGTAAAATCCGCGTGTGCACGCTTTTTACAAGGGGCGAAAAGAAAAATGGGAAGAGACAGAGATGGAGCGGGAGAGGTATACGTACGAATGCGAAGCGTAGAGGAAATAAAGCAGCGGTGAAAGAGGGAAAAGAGGAAAGCAACAAAAAGACAAATTAAAGTGAGAAAGTGTGTTGGAGCATGGTTCTGTTTTGGAAAGAGGAAGTACATTGTGGCGTAGAGAATAATGAAAATGCGCAGGTGAGAGAATGAAGGGGGAGAGAATATAAGGGAAGGGAAGGAAAGGGAAGTCCAGCGAGGGTCATCGCGGAGCGACCTCTCTCGAGGTGACTCTCATTACGCTTACACACTCGTTAACACGAATACACATTTTTTTCACCATATACGCCACATATATGTGGAAAATATTCCGTATTCACGACTAGATCCGATTTGATTATTTTCTCGCGGAGAAAAGACGCAGTCGACTTGTGTTCAGAATAATTAGAAACCAAGTATCAAATCTCTTTATCCGCAAGGATCAATTGCCCGAGACTGATGTGAGCACTTTTCTTATCAATAAAATAACGTTGGATTTGAAAATTTCGTTACATTATTACTTCTTTGTAAATAAAAATTAAAATATAAATATTTTATTGGCTATTAAGATAATTGTTCTTTTTGTCAAAACTTAATGCTCCGTAACTAAATTTTAACGATTTAATTACTTATTTCGTTTGACGTATGATAATAAAACGAGACGATTTCTCATTCTTCTGGCTGTACTGTTATTTTTGGAGAGAATATTATTGTCACAGGAATCACCTGGTAATAATAAAGGTAATTTAATTATTACAAAATTTAAATAAACTATATCTTAATCTAAATTAGATTCATGTAAAACAAGTTTAAAGTCCGTGCATAATGCTTCCTGCAATCGTTCCACCGTATATGATACTTCGTACAATCTATTAAAGAGGATTGTCATTACTCGAGTTTTCCCTAGTTGGTATTAAAATGAGAGTCATATTAGAGTTGTATATTCAGTCTGACTGTGCAATCTCCACGAGTAATGTCGATCTGGTATCGCACATCTTATCATCGTACTACCAGGCTTTATCATTTAATTCTTCGTAACTTCCTACGAACATTTTCTTCATAACTTTCGTAGAATTTTCATTTCTCATTGATTAATCTTCAATTAATTTTATTACCTGCACTTGATTTTTTTGCACTTTTTCATCTGGTATGCTTAAACTTATATCAGATTGCATTCTCTACGTGGTATCGAGAGGAAAAAATGGATAAAGGAAAAAAATATAAGAAAAAAGAATTTTTGTAGTACATGAAAGCCTCCGAGCTCAATTCTCAATATTACATAACTATATTAACCTTTTTTTCCTCAATTGCGTTAAAGCATGTTCTACACTCTAAATTTTTCCTACACGTTGCCACTGAATTGTATAAAAACCTAATACAATTGAAGGAAAAAGGGAGAGAATCTAGCAAGAGAAAAAAAAGAGGTGGAATTTCTCGAATGGTTGTAGAATTTTCATCGTATTGCTTTTTTTATGAACTTATTCGCATCGTACCGACAGCGTTGCCAGGTGTACAGAATCCCTTGAAGCTTATTCCAAATAATTTCATACATAATTGTTTGAATATAAATTAATAAAAGAAAAAAAAAGTGGTATCAATATTTATGAGGTTGCCCTTTTTTGTGCTGTACCTTCATTTCGCCCAGCGAGATTTTTTCCCTGTTTATTTTGCTTTCGCGTGCTTCGCCGAGCGTTAAAACGAATGAAATAAATAACGATGCATTGATGTGACAATGAGCGTACCGCCTCATTGTAATGAAGCATATAATTTTGAATAGCTCGGGAAAAACGCGATGAGACATGAATCACGGCAAATAAAATGAGTCGGAAAAAGCAGCGAAAATTCGTCGAAAAAGTTGAAAGTTGATACATCCGACGGGAGGTGAAAAATATTAAAAAATAATTTCTGAAACGAAGCGTGAGGAAATTTATGTGAAATTAGAATTCAAAGTCGGATGTAAAAGTTCGATAGGATGTAATTTTTCCCTCGGGAATTTTACGAATGTGCTCGAGCGTAAGTCTCCGTGGACCTTTTGCCCGTGTCACCGTAAAATTCGTTTTTGGTCGAGACGTGCATACATTTGTACATACGGCGGGTCGTCTATATCGACACGGAATTTCGTAAGCGAAAAATTCACATCTCGTACTTTTTGGTAACTCCACGGTGGAGAAGAGGCTCTTACTCGCAACGCATATTGCTCGCCTTTCGGGAAGCTCCTCATAAATAATTTAACCGGAATAAAAATAATTTAAAAAGAATGAAAAAAAGGATTATAAACGAAAGCGCACCTACGTACACGTCCATATGTATATGGAAATTAGAGGATATATGGAAATTTTGCCATAACAAAATACAATCTGGAATTTAATGAAAATGAAGAATTCCTGAATACTTTATGAACAACAAACATTTGTGACACTTCGAAAAGGCATATGAGCGAATATTTCGAATATTTGAATGAATCAACGAAAAAAGGAGCCGAGGGAATAAAAATGAACAAGAATTTACAGGACCTGTATATGAACGAATAAAATGAAAAAAAAAATTATGAATAAATAACTTAATTGAATTGACGAAAATACCGGTAACGCGATTTATTCGTATGGTTCGTTCATAATAAAATGAAAAAAAAGCGAATCAGAGGTTTTGACGAAACAGATGACGCAAGTGGACCAAAAAAACTTGCATTCAAGATTTAAATGCAAATTCGCTTCATTTTTATCGAGTTAATTGAGTTTAATACACGTTGGGATACGTATACATTTCAGTCCGGGACGTGTTCTTCCCCTAATAAAGTTATATACAACTTCATTCTCTTTTTCTACTTTTTCATTATCGGGAATAAGGCGATATTTTTATTATAGATTTTTCTCTGTTTCGATTTACTTTTTGTTTTTCAATTTACTATGAGAAAAGCTCAGTCTGGCACGTATTCGTAGTTGGATTTGCGGCGAATTGCGAGGCGAGGTGGAAAGAAAGAATTTATCGCGAAGAAATAGCTCGATCGCGGTGTGGCTATATAAATCTCCGTTCCTAATCAACGCTTCGTCTCATTCACGACAAGCTCGTTTTCGAATTCGGTGAAATTACCTAACAGCTGACGTGCGAATTTGTTCCTCGCGAAAGGAAATATTCATCAAAATGGTACGTGCTTTGCAAGCGCACAAAATGCGCGTCAATCATCATCTCCGCATGAATGTAGCGCTTGAAAAAAAAAACTTTTCAAGAAAAAAGTTTGCGAGGAAAAATGGAAAATTTCACTCGTCAAAACAATTTTTGTCTCAATTATATTCTCTCAAGTAATTTAATTAAAGTTAATTCAATGTTTTGAATTTACATTAAAAAGCAGACAAAAATAAGTAACCAGCGTATATGTTTAATGCACATTACAAAGGGGACTCTCAAAGGATTTTTACTCTTGAAGAATCAACGCGCTTTGTATTCTTTCGAGCGGTGATGTTCGCTTTTTGAGGGTCTTTAGAAAGTTCCGAAAATTATTTTGCTGCGTCAAAGCGAAAGTAAATAAATTCTTAAAAGCCGAAATTCGTTTCAAAAGCTTTGATTATAATATTAACCTCGAAGAGTTTCTCACACATGTGTTATATGAACGTGCAATAATCTGCATGCAGAGTTGAACAGTGGAAAAAAATAAATATGAAAAAAGTTTCTGACTCAGCCGGCTCTTTGACTTTTTCTTTTCACTGTACGTCAAATTAAAAAAATCCTGAGCATCGTTTTCTGGCTTATTCATAGCATTTAATTTTTCGTTCGCACATTTTTTGTTAATTTTGTACAGTCATAAATTACATTCTTGCCAATAATTATTAATTATAATTAATAAATTCCAATAATGCGTTAATTCGAAGTGTTATAAAATATTTTTTTCAATTGATTAACCTAATTAAATTTAAATTAATTGTTCAAATATCTTTCATATTATTCAAATATTGAACAATATTCAAAATATTTATTTTCAGTTAGGAGGATCCTTCCTGGCGATCTTTTTCGTCGTAGAGCTCTCACTCGGTGAAGAAACGACGACGATCGCGTCGGAGACGACCCTGGGAAAGTTGTATCGTGCCGCACGTTCAGACCAGTATGGTTACGCAAGTAGATACGGCTCTGACAGTTCTGTGACGTCCGGCGCAATTGGAATTCGTCCCGAGCCCGTTGAGCACCGAGACGCCGCCTATTTCGAGTCACGATGCATCACCTGCGACCAGAATAAACCCTCTGTTACCAATCGAGGGTGAGTTCTTTCTCATTTCGACCACCAGAGAGCTTCATCTCGTCTTCCTATCTTTTCTCTTTCTCTCCTTCCCTTATCCTTCTGACTCGGCCGTTGATCTTATACACAATACACGATACACCGATACAAAAATGCATACATACAAAATGTACATATATCCCGATATTATTCATCAATATACGAGGGAACCGCTCCTCCTCTGAAATATAAATGAAATTCCTCACATTCCGGGGTCAAAATCCTGCAAAGTTTCAAAATTATATTTTCTTCCCTGAACGAGAGCGTCTGTACGTGTATAAATGTACATGGTGATATTTTCTTCAATGCACTCGCACTGCGCTTTCGAATTGAGAATAAGTATTCAGAGAAAATTCCGAGTGGATGAAAAGTATGCTCTATATATTGTTATATTTTCGATGCGGGAAGACAGTCGAAGTTCACCTCTTGATGCACTTTTATCCCTCTTCATTTTCTATCCGCGCGCGCACCACCACCGAATGACGGTTCTTTATGGCTTAGATTCACTCGAGCTCCCGTTGACACGACGCTGAGAGAAGACCGCGCGGTACACGTTCCCTGCAATTGCCATTTCCCTCTCGGAGCTATACCTTCGCTTATTTTTCCTCGGTCGCTCCTCTCCTGTACCGTATATACGCTCCTTCGGCTTATTCTCTTTCCCTCCTGACGCCCCAGGGCTTCGACCTTTTATATTAGAAAAGTTTTCCGACGACGAAAACGTGAGAGCCTCGCGCGTCCGTGTACCAGAACCGCGCGGAGAATTTTCCCTGAAGAAACTATAAGAGAGAGATGGATAGATATAGAAGTTTTATTATGCCTTGACTTCACCATGGCCGAGAGTTTTATCAACGTTTACAAATAAAAATAACAATAATAAATAACTTTTAAAGCTAACATAGTAAATGATAGATTTTTTTGTGTAGTTGACATTTTGTGACATTTATTTTCACGTGGTTTGAGAAATTCAGTTTTATTGTACTTTAATTCGATTCTAAAAACTTGAAAACTTTTAATATTCATTTTAAAGTAGTGTATATAGGGGGGGGGGGGAGGTGCAAAATGGGGGACCCCAAAAGTTTGGTGAAAATTTTCAATATTTCAAAATTTGATAAAATTTAATATCAAATAGTATTTTTTTTGCTAAGAACATTATATTTGGTGATTTAAAAACACATTTAAACAAAAATTGAAACTAAAAATCAATTAACATAGCAGATCGAAAAAGAACATTTTCTTTGGTAATAAAACACGTTTAAACAAAAATTAAAATAAATTATCAATTAATTACTTGAAATAAGATGTCGAAGCTAATAATAACTTAACAAATTATGAAAAAAAAAAAATTTTCGTACTTTTTTTACCCCATTTTGACCGCTAAAAAATTTTTTTTTGCTGATGAAAATTTTATTTCAGCTGAAAATTTTATTTCTTTCCTTTAGTTGTGATTAAAAAATAAAAGATTCAGCATATTTAGACCCTTGGAATCGGAAATTTTTCTTAAGTACCCCATTTTGGCCCTGCCCTAATTGAATACGAATAAAAAAGGGAGAGAGAAAAAAGAATGGGGAGCATGAGAGTGCGAGGTGTGACCATGAAGTTGACATGCGAACGATTTTTTTTTATGAGCATCAACGTCTTTTTATTCTAGATAAACATTATTGTATTTTTTTTCGTGAAGATGGAGAGAACGACCGAGAATGGGTTACTACGAGCCCAACATGGAGGAGCGGAGATACCGTGATCGTTACGACGATTATTACGAACGCGGTGGATCATCCGGAGGTTCTGGATACGAGTACGAGAGGCCGAGGATGCCTCTAGAGTATGACCGCGCCAGAGGTCCTCCGTATGATTACGAACGCTCGAGAAGTCCGGGATATGATTACGATCGACCGGATTCTTACCCGCGAAACGATCTCATGAAGCCGATTCCCATGCAGCTTGGTTACGGAGATCGGTAATGAAATGAAAAATCAATTTTTATTTTAAAAAATGAAACAAGAAATAAAAAATGAAACAATTTAATTATTCGATTAAATAATTTTAAAATATACTCAAAAGGTACGACAGCCGTTACGATCGCGATCGAAGTTACTACGAGGGACGATACGATCCGAGATACGATCGTAACTACGAACGTGGCAACGGATATGACAATCTTGAGCAGCAGCGCTATCAACAGGGCGGTCGTTACGATCGTTACAACTTTTATCGGAGACCCGTAGATCCCTACGATCCGATCGATCCCTACGCCGATCGGTACGATCGTTACAGCCGTTACAATTACTTGTCGCGGTACGATCCGTACGATCGATACGAGAGATACGATCCATACGAGAGAAATCAATGGCGAAGGCCGTACGAGGATCGATTCGCTTCTCGCGGTGGACCTGCCCCGGACTCGAGAGGATATCACACTTCCGGCACTTGGGGACCCGGATACGATCGGGGCTACGCCAGTGCCTGGAACTATTCCGGCACTCGCGACAATTGGAGAGATCTCAACAGGGATCGCGATCCTCCGTGAGTTCTTTTCTTGCTCTCGCTTTATTAATTTTTTTGATTTTAGTCTTGCAATATTTTTATTCAAAATATTTTTTAGGAATTCATATTAACTAAATCTGATCGAAATTTTCAAAATTTGAAATTAAAATAAAGTCAGTTTAATTTGTTGGAGTATAAATTTTTTTACCAGGAAGATCTATTACAATAAAATCTATTTTTTAGCTATCTATGAAGAAAATTAATTGTGAACAAAGATTTATTTGCGTTTGAGAAATTTTTTTTTGTACTGTTTGAGATTTGTAATTATGTTTTTATTCATTGTTGCAAGTAGAGGGGACGGCTGGAGAGATCTGAATCGAGATCGTGATAATGGGTAATCACAATTTTCATTCCATATTGATTTGCATGTTTTGGGAATTTATAATGAAGCTCTGTGATGGTTAATTTCCACGAAAAGCAATGCAATTCCTGTTCGATCAAAATTTTCTGTATTTTTAGCGAATATCGCGTTACGAAGTGCATAAAAGGTCCATAATAATTATTATTCAATCGACCTAAAAAATTTGTAAATTCCATTTCTGTTTAAATTATCATTGCAATATGAAATGCGAGCATACTTTATTTCTATAGAATTATTAAATTAAAAATATCTCGCAGTCATATTTGACGTATTCGCGGTGGTAAATATTTACTAAATTTAATAAATCAACCTTAAAAAAATTTGAAATAATCTATCCGTGTGAATTTTTTTAAATCATACTTTAAATTTGCCCATGTTGGAATTAAAGAAGATTGTCAATCCAATTTAAAAAAATAAACAATTTGACTTACTTTCACAATTAAAAATTTGTTATTATACTTGAAAGGATATTTAAGAATTTTTTTGAGCTTTGTGACCGTTTTACAGAATCTATCGACCGAGAGATTATTTTTACGACAGCACGGCATCTCCGGGGGCAGGATCTCGCGTGACGAGTTATCTTCACGATCGGGTGGAATCCTCGACGAAACCAGACTCGACGGACCGGGACAAACCGACCAGTTCATCTCAGTCACAGGATAATAAAGTCTACCAGGATTAGTTACGACCATCAAGGATTAACTACCTGACCGCTTTGGAGAGAAAATAAAAAAAGAACAAAAACATTTTTCGACCCTTACTTCGAAAATTACCCGTAAAAAAAGAATTTGTAATTTTCTTTTTCGTACACCGACAGACTGACGAGTAACTTTTTGGAAAATTTACTAAAATGAAGAAAAAATCGACAAGTGGAGAAATGTTTTTTTTTTCTCATAAATAAAAATGTTCTTTTTATTTTTGATATTTAGCATTTTTGCTCCTATCTGTACTACCTACTGTGTGAAGTTTTTGCTTAATTTCTTCGCACACGTTCACTTTACATTTAACGTGATTATATATAGTTAAAATATATCTCTACGTAAATTTTTATCGCATACATTGTACAGTTGTACACGTAAAATGAGATTTCTCGTGACAATAAAATTGCGATCCCGGATTAAATGAAAATCATCGTAATAAAAGTGAAACGAGACGAAAGCTCATCAAGTTAACTCAACAGAAGTCGTTTTGATCTCTCTTCTTATGTGCTCTTTCAACTTTCACGAGATTATTCAATTAAAGGAGTTCTTCGTTATGAAGAGAAGCTAGATTTATTTAAAAATTGTAGAAAAATTTACACAGAAAAAAGGAACAATTTGAAAATATTTAGTGGAACGAAATCGTAAAAAAAGGAAGGTTCAAGAAATATTCATCCCTCTTCATGAAGTGTATTAGAATATTTTCTTGTACCGTATTTATTTATAAATAAAATAAAAATAATAAAAATCATATAAACATATAGCAATATCCAATGTGATGCAAAATTAATTTTGTTAGCATACTCATAAATGTTTTCAATGTAATAATACGATTATTATTTCCACTCGACATAATAACTAAAACTTTTGTACTTTGAATGAACATTGACTTTAAATAAATAAAAAATACACATTTTTCCAGCTTGCTCTCTGCATATATAATAAGTAATATGCGTAAAATAAAGATTATTAAAATTTAATAATATTTCAATTAATTGAAAACGAATTAAAATAAATTAATTTTAAAGAATTTGAAAAATTATTTAGTAATTGAAAATTCTGTCGAAATACTCGATGACATCTAGACAAGCAGAAAATGAAATTTTCATTAGTTATTCTTGAAAAACATCAGAGTTACTCGTAATAAATTTACGTGTACACGGATTGCAGATGTCTGAATGTACGATTAGATAGAATACTGCGCGTAAAGTTTTCAGCAAATGCAATGAAAAGTTTCGCTGCAGACAATGGCAAATGTTTTCTTGGTAAAGTCTTGGAACGTGCTATCTCTTCTGTTTCGAAGTTAATATATCCTTCGTACAGTTTACACACTCGTACACGTTGATTCAGGGCATAGACAGAATTTTAAGATCAAACTGATTCTAATCTCTCCTCAATATACTACACTACCATTTCTTTAAATTAAAAATAAGAAAATCATCGTGAGTCAGACAACACGAGACGAGTTCAAGAAACAAAATAAAATATCTATTCACACTTGAACCATTTTTAAAATCAATTAAAATAAATATTTAATACCTTCAATCTCAATCTCAATCAATCTCTTAAGAAACTGCCTTTATGTAAAATTGCCAAAGCTTAAAAAAGAAATAAAGAAAAAAAAGTAAAATTTATCCAGATTTGGGGTGAGAAAAGCGAAGATAAAGTTTATTCCGTCACCGAATAATTGAAGTGGCTGATCGACGAATAAAAAGCTTAACAGTATATTCTGAATCAGCGTCTAACACGTATAAATAACAAAAGAAAGACGGATAGATAGAGAGAAAGAGAGAGAGAGAGAGAGAGGGAAGATCACAAGAACATCTTGCGCCTGTCCCGTGAGAGAAGTTGGTCTGGCTATGCAAATAGTGCGAGGTTATGGACTGGCTTACTCTTCCCTCATACCGGGAGACGTCGAGAGGGCGGGAAAGAGCTTGGGGTGTTCGCGGTTGAAGTGGAAAGCGCCGCCGCGTGACTGCATTATTAAATCGGTTTGAAACCGCGAACCTGAGCCACGATGTACACCACGATCCCTGAATTCGAATGGGCGTTCACCGTCAACCAGAGTTGGAAAATGAAGAAAACCAGAGCCGGAGAATGAGAGAAAGAGACGAAGGGTGAAAAATCGAGAGAAACGAGAGAGGAAAGTATCGAGAAGAATATTCTATATCACTTTGCTAACTCAACCGTGCGATCTCCTTTTTCCTCCTTATAAATCTCTTTCTTTCTGCAAATATACCGATGGATTCGGAATCCATAATCCCCCTGGTAATTTGAGAGACTGATTATAGAATTTCATTAACGAAGCATCAACAATGAAGTTTAGAAGTCCCGCGTATAAAATGGAGACTCAAGAGTGTTCCTCCTCTCGTAAATGTCTGACTTGGATATAAGATTTATGAGAATGATGTATTCACAGTGGTAATTGCTGGCAGGAGTCGGAAGTTCGACAGTGAATCAGGGTATGAAAGTGTTCGCGCGAGTGCTTCGGTTCCGATTATATTGGAGAGCGACCGAGCTCTAAGTAGATTATTCCCCTTCTAACTCAGACCCTCATAATTCTTTAAAATAGTTACCAATCCGATGCTCATTCGTTTACTCCGTCTTTCTCTTATATTTACAATTTTTGGAATTAATGCTTTACGAAACATGCGGACTGACTCCATTCTTCGTTGAATTCGATCGAATTTTAAATTAATCTCAACAATCGAATCTTCAAGTCCAAAAATACAGAATTAAGGATGTGCTGGAGATAACTCGAAAGGGTGGTAATCTGAAAATTTTACTCGTCACTGATGATAGAACTCTAATGTTCTTTTGCAAAGTTAAACTCAATTTACTAAATTGCTCAAAAATCATAATAAATTAAATATTATACGTATTATGCAGATTCATCGAAAACGAAATTATGATAAATTATAAATACCGAAAGAACGACAGTACTTGTAAATTTTTTCTGAACATTTTTAAATATTAAAGAATCTTTCTGCCAAATTTCATTAACTTGAGTTAAACAGTTTTTAAGAAATTATTTACTTATGGCAACAAAACGAAATTTCCTCTCTAACAGTACGTAAAAATTTATTAAGATAATGAAGTTTTATTCATAATCTTTTTCTATCAGTACACATATAAATGTTAGTAACCAAGTTTAAAGAATTTTGTCTAAAAATTTTTGTTTTTTAATTGTTTAAACAATAAATAACATGAAAATTGTTGATGTAACATTAGAAACCTATTGAGTATCATTCTAAATACCACAATAAAAAATCTCTCTAACAAAAAAACAAAAACGAAATCTTAACAATTCAGTATGGAAAAGTCACTTTTGGCAAGGATTGTTCCTCCAGTTACTTCCAAAGCTTTTCAATTACGAATATTTATGTTTTCAATGAAAATATGTACAATTGAAGAATATTTAGAAACATCGATCGAGATGATTAGAGACTGTAAATACTGGAATTCCTGGGAGAATCTTAAGTCGAGCATGGCATGTATAGCAATAAGGAAGTTGGTTGAAGGCTTATTTCGCGAGATGTTTGGGTTAACCGAGAGCAGCGATAGAGTCTCAATCACAGGATTAAAATAGCTCGGGCTCCTGTAGTAGTAAAGAAGACAGCCAATAAGCTTTAGTTTCGTCTATAACTTTGCTCGGGTTTAATGGAGGCAGAGGAAGCAAAAGAGAGAGCGTGTCTCGCATTCACCAGGCGGGGGTGGTGAGTTTGCGCTTTCTTGCGCCTGCTCGCGCTATACGGAAAAGCTCGAGAGGAAGGAAGCTCCGTCGCAGCGGCCGGGCGCAACTCTTGATCGTAAAACAACTTCCTCCTGTCCCAAAATTGGACGATCTAAATGCTAATGTCCGGGTGTCGATGCAATCCGGCACTGCCGAGCAAGCGCTGGAGATAAAAATAGGAAAGACGTTACGTATATATCTTTCATCTCTCTCCTCATCTCTGTCTCTCTCATTCATTTTCTAGATCTCCCTCGCGCCTTATCCAGGCTCGACGCTTTTGATATTGTTTGCAGCGCTCGGGATGAAGGAGTATTGAGAAATCAGCGGGAAAAAGCCAAATCAAATCGTCGCTGCTGTGGAACTCAATTTAAATCGCTCCGTACCGAGATCTTGGAGAGATCTGGCCAAGCTTCTACCGAGTTCTTTTTTTTTCTACCCTCTCAATTCACTTTCACTTTGTCGGTTCTCTTGAACTCTCCATTTTGAGGGAATGAGATTGATCGCGTTGATTTCCTACTTCTGAAGGGAACGAAATTTGCTACTTTCTATCTTTATCCTTCATCATTTACATATAAATTCATATTCATACATATGTATGGATAACGTAATACGTTTCGTATATACGTCTGCATATTTTTCTCATCTTCGTTTTCTCTCTTTCTATTATCTTTTTCAAATTATGTGCATCGAAGTATTCATTCGAAAAAACGTCAATTATCTACTAAATGTCCAATACGTTTTTTTATTTTTTCCATCTCTTCACTCTTTCGCTGTCAGATGAGATCAATGAACGGTGGGATAAAAATTTTTCTTGTGTCCAATGTATGCAAAATATTCGGAAATGACGGATATAGAAAATGCCGGCGGCTTTTCTTCGTCTCGTTGAAAACGTCAAGTCTCTTTGCCTCGATTATCGGATCGGCGAGAGCATCGCGGACGGGGATACATTTTCGTCTGGGAAATGTATATTTCAAAGAGCGATTGCCCGAATAAGCTCTTTTTCGTCAGGATTATATTTCAAGCATTTCAATGTGAGGAAAAAATGATAAATGTTCAGTGGGTAGAAAAAGTTAAAGGATAACACAAATAAAAGCGTTTTAATGCAAATTCCGAAAGAAAAATTTATGTAAAAAGTTAAAAAAAAGCTTCAAATGTTCAATCGTTCATGCTTGTACATCTTTTCGTTCTTGAAGTGAAAGAAAAGCACCGGATAGTTTGGAATTATGAAAATAAAAGTGTTATTCACCGCTACAGAGCTTTCTCGGAGCTGATTTCATTTATTTTTTCTCATCGATAAGATCTGGCTGGCACAAACGAAGGGTCTAGAGGTGAAATGGGAGTTTTTGGATCTTCGGAGTGAGAGAAGGAAAGAGCTTTCTGGGGAAGAAAAAAAGGATTTGGAAAGGGCGAACTTGAGCTTATAAAACTCGCTTCTCCGCTTCTATATCTTTTTCTCTCGTGCTCTCTCCGTCTTTCCGCCTTCGCAATTTTCGTATTTTAGACGTGAAACTCTCGTTCGTTTCCCAACTGGCAGCTATAGGAAAGTGTGTTACCCAGGGCTCAGTCATTGAGCTTTTCCCTTTCTTTCTCTCTCTCCATCTCTCTCTTTCTTTCTCCAAGAGCAAAAAGAACAGAAAAATGGAACGAAGGGATGAGAAAGCCAGAGAAAGAGAGAGAGAGAGAGAGAGGAGAAAAGAAAAAAAACTTCAAACCAATATACACCAAAGTTCGACCCCTAAACTAACTCGTTCCCTTTTTATTTCTATCATTTTTTTTATCGTTCTACTCACGGTCCTTCTTGCACGTTTGAAAGCATCGAGGAACCGAATCCAATCGTGACTTTCCTCGTGAATCTTCCCTTGTACGGTGCATATATCCGTTATATAGAAGTTCCACGTACCACTTTTTGGTTGTAGAATCCGTTCCGAAAAATTTGTAAAAAAAAACTTTTTTTCTTCCTGTATTTCAAATTTTCGTGTAACTCGTATGATTTCGTGAAAATTTGAAAACTTTTTTAATTTCTTTATATAATGTATGCAGAAAACGTATATTCATGAGACTTATTTTCACTGTAATTGTAAACATTGTACATGAGTATAATTATAACAGATATTATCTATAAATAATAAGAAATCAGATAATAGGTAATTTTTTATGAATATTGTGAAATTTGATAGGTGAAAGTATGTACAAAATTAATCGGAGCTTTTCCAAATTACAATGGAGAGATGAAGTCGCATGTAGCTCTTATACGATATAGCACCACGATTTCGATATACAGTAGCTTGCACCGGCATCAAAAAATTCTCGGAGGGCGGCACGTTTGGCCCCAGGCGTACGGAAACTCAGAAGAAAATATCGTATAATTATTGAAAACTTTTGTATAATGGAGACCCGAGGGCTGAGCGATGAAAAGAAATCAGCAGTTTCACCAAAGGAATTTCACATTAATTAATCACAGAGTTGATTATACGCAGGGCTAGAAAAAGTTCGGCTTTTGCACTTTGTCATTTATCTTTCCCATCGCCCGATAAACTTCATCCGAAAAATGTAATCTTTCCAAAGCACAGCAAAAACTTACCTAAAAATTAATTTTGGAAATCGCATTTGATTTCATACCATTTTATAAAAATTATTTTATTGCTAGGCGTACTTTTTTTATTTTTTTAAAAAGATTTTTTTTGTAGGTATTGTCAGACCTTTAAATTTTATTTAAACTAAAAAATGGACAATTCCTTAAAATATTCACAGTAAACTCATTTCATTTATATACAAAACTAACAATAAATAAAAAACCGATAAAAAAATTAAAAATATCTCCAAATCCTTTGAATATGAGCAATTTAATTGATTTAAAAATATTAAAAGAACTCCAAGTTTTAAGTAAACTATAAAATCGGTGGTCCCTCAAAAGTGTTCACATCCGGAAGGAATTTCGTAATTGGGAAAAAGCAGTGAAAGATTGAGTGAAAAGAGAGATGGAGAAGGAGAGGGAGAAAGGCAAGGCAGGTAGATTCGGCTCGTATTTCGTATCTGGTAAGAGCGTTTTGTCTGAGTGTGCTCGGCATCGTCATAAAGCCACGTCCAATATCCACTAGCGATAACGAGAACACGTCCGCTCTCAGACGTTAGCGTCCTCCTAGCTCGTTGAGAGGGTTGAAAAAGAGAGAGAGACAGTGAGATGGAGAGAAAGAGAGCCAGGAGAGTACGACAGTCAGCGAGAATAAAGGAGGACCGAAGAGATGAGAGGAATTTTCACGAGACGAGGGATTATTCAAAATTCTGTCGTGGCCCGAGAACGACGATTTCTCTCTCCACTCCTTGCGCACCTTCCACTTTTCACCCACTATTTCGGAAAGGTGCGGCAGGATGTTCTTCCTAAAAAATAACGTACGTTCCTCGAAAGCTTCAGCTGTGCAAATAATCCTTCGGAGACTTTATTTTTTATTTTTGAAACTCCTGAGATTCCGTTTCAAAATATATTATTAAAAATATGAATAAACTAACTAAATAATACTAAATCAAATAATAAATTGGAGAAAAATTGTGTCGTAATAATTCTATGAAATAAATAGAGAATAAATTAGTTTGTTCGGGCGATTATTATGGGAGGAAGGTCAGGGAGCATCTTTTGTGTTGAGTGCATAAAATTAACGAGCACATATAAAAGATGAAGAGACGTGATGACTCCTTAAGGTGTAATTTAAAAATGGATAAATAAAAATAATAACGAATGAGAGAAAGTGACAAAAGTAGAAGAAACGAATGAGCTTGCAAAAGGGAAAAGCTTGAAAATGTTTGTAATAAAAATGAAAAAAAAAATAAATATGGTGAAGGTGAAAATATGAACACATCGAGGAGTGATTCAAGAATCGATTTTCTATTTCGGCGTGTGACTGAAGCACGTATCAAAACGCACACGTGGTTAAGAGCACACAAACGCAACATTCTCCCTTCCTCCTCCTCGGAACATAAAGCCAAATCGTGAGGCGAATCCGTGGCAAAATTCCTCACCAGATGGTACTATTTTTCTCTCCTCGTTCAACATCCAACGATTCGGCCAAGTCGAATTTAAAACCCTTGACAATTTTATTGCTTTATGCTAATACCATTATTTCCATTATTCACCAAGTATGTGTGAAATCAAATAAAAGAAATGGCCGAGACAAAATTTACACACTTATTTTATCGTATTTTTATATTCTGGTACCGTGATAAAGAGAGAACAAATCAAGTGGTATAAAACTTTTTGACAAATTTTTCTGATTTTTTTTCATTCATGAAAAAAGTGGAAGAGTACAGATTGATGCTCAACGACTATGGACACGTCAGTGCGTTTTAACGGCACAGGGTTAAACCCTTCAAACCTCCAATGGATATAGGTGGCTGCGGTTATAAAGACACTTGGGATTTCAGTGAAAATTGAGACCTCTATGTTCGGTCATCCAATACATACAGGGTGTCCTCAAATATTTAATAGAATTAAAATGATGAAAAAATTGCCCCATTATATTTATTACGTACTCTAGTTACTTTGTGAAAATTGAAAAGAAATTCAAAATTATGGTTATACCTTAAATACTTCAATACCACCCACCCAGTACGTGTAAGGAGAGGTTTGCTCTTAACTTGGAATAATCAAACGTTACGGATCCAATCGAATTATACGAAGATATTTTAGTCTATGCCCCACGGTAAGTAATTTTCCATCTTTCACTCTCTTAGATTCTTCCTCTGATATTGTCTGTCTGGCCGTATGTATGTCTTTCATTAAATCTCCGTGGAGCGGGTTCCTCGAGAAACTTCTCTGGGGACCCATATCGTAGCCAGAGAGAAACGATGACACCGCCCCTTTATTCTGTATAATACCAAAATATTTTATAATACGAGCGTCTCATATGATTATTATCACTATTAGATAAAATTTTCATCAAATATGGTAATAGTTCGTAACTATGCTCCGTAGAATTTCGTTGACTTAATTATAAAAGGTATCATCAAGAACAGAGATGAGAAAGATTTAATAAAAATAACACACAGCATAGAGATTAAAAAAATTAATAATTAACTTGTAATGGTTATGCGCATATTGATTGATTGATATATTTTATGCCATGGTTTCCCTTAAGGCAATTTGAACATCAGTTGTGATACAGTAAATTCTTCAAAGATTTTACAAATATCGATAATAATAATAAACCTACAAGTACAATGCGCAAGTAAGCCTAAATATATGGCTGGACTAGTTGAACAGTTCATACGGAGTCAGTATCACTGGAAAATAAATACTCGCACAACGCTTTCTTAAAACCGTTCCTCAAGCAATATTTTATATTTGCTGGCAATGAATGCCAAAAGTAATATGCTGATAATAAAAAAGTGTTCCTACATACGACTGTGTGATGATGAGGAATCGCAAAGGTCGGCGAATTATCACTTCGAGACGGTTTCGAGGAAGGAGAAACAAATTTAGCCAGATCACTTAAATAGGACAGAAGCAACTGCCATTTTAAGTCGTAAGCAAACATTCCAAGAAAATAGCTCCTACGAGCACGAACTGACAGCCAACCCAACGGACGCCTATAGGAAGTTACGTGCGCGTCGTAGGCTAGATCAAAAATATATCTGATCTACCAAAAAACAGCATATATGCTGTAAAAAAAGGAGGCAAGTACATTTACGGTATTATACTCCAAGCTGTCGTAGAAACTATGTTGTAAAACTTG
>JAPYYX010002194.1:0-17795 GCA_030522605.1 Cremastinae sp. B BG-2022a | reverse complement strand
TTTTTACTTGGTTACAAAATGATTTCATATAATTTTTGTAACAACTAATTCATTACTTGGCGTACTTTTTTACTTTTTTAAAAAAGTTTTTTTTAAGATGTATTTTGACGCGCTGAATTCGAATCTGGGGTCAGATTGGCCAATATACCTCCAAATTTTCGAGTAGAATGCAAAAAACTGCTAAAAATGGTCGAAAATGGCGAAAAATCGAACTTTTATATATGGAACATTTTTTTTACATTAAATGAAGTATTATCCTTGTGTGATTCACGTGTTTGCGAAAACAGTTGCCGTGTCGCCGTCTATGCGAAAAGAGGTGCCGTATAAACCTGGGGCGGGGCTGCTTTATTTTGAGAAATGTTAATATTTTCATCGATGAAAAGAAAGTAAATATGGTGGGTATATTTCCGAATCAAAAAGAAGAAAAAATGTTTATGAAAATAATAAAAATATATCGTAATAATAATCTCCATCTACACCTCCACTTCAAAATGGATAAGGAGTAGCACAAGATTGATAGTTAAAGGGCTCTACAGCCGAATGCGAAGATAACCAAAGATAAAACGTAGATACGAAAAAGTCCGTGGATTATAACGTTTAACATCGATTCAATTGTGTTGTTTGTTTTACGTCTGAAAATGTCGTGCAAGATTACGATTTAGAAGAGATGGAATATTTGTCTGTCTGCTAATACGTCTGAGAAGATATATAGAATATAGATATACATAAGAGAAAACGTCGCGCACAGATTGCCCGTTTGATCAATTGTAGGATCCTCTCTGTTTTACGTCTCGCTACCGCGAGTACCACTCGCGTTCACTCAGCCAACTCTCTTCAACCTTCTTCCATTCGTCCTTTTCTCTTCTTAACTCTTCTATTATCTTTCTTTTATTCTCCTTGTCTTTCCAACTTCGAATCCTTTGGGTTTCTCACAGAGACATTGGTATATGTTTTTATCAAAAGTGTTGCGTGCCGAGAAAGATTTCAAACTATCACAATATTAATTATTTCATTAGAGTTTCGTAGGTGTGTGATGATCCTTAGATGGAGAACCAACGAGAAGGAAAATGGTAAAAAAATATAAAGATTTTTATTTTTATAGAAAAGCCTGGGAGGATAAATTTGTGTACTGAATATTGGTTTATGTGGAGATTTATTAACGGTTAACCCTTTGAGGGGCACATTTTTCTGCCGAACCAATTCAGGATATAATAAGTTATATTTATGTTTTTGGGGTCGCTGATTACGAATTTCAAGTCAAAATTACGAAATTCAAAAGGGCGGATCCAATATAGCGACTTCGATGGTCCAACTTTTCGGTTTTTTGTTTAATTTACAAAAAAATAAGTACTCGGAGGTTTTTGGGGTCGCTGATTACAAATCCCAAGCCAAAATTACGAAATTCAAAATGGAGGTTCTAATATGGCGACTTCGATAGCCGAACTTTTTTGTTTCTTGCTCAATTTACACAGCAATAAATACTCAGGGGTTTTTGGGATCGGTGATTCCGATTCTGAAGACAAAGTTATATATTTCAAAATGGTGGATCCAATATGGCCACTGTAATTAGTTAGCTTTGCGGTTTTTTTGTTCAGTTTACAAAGAAATGCATATACGGGGGCTTTCGAGGTCGCTCATTACGATTTTGATTCAAAATGGTAAATCCAATATGGCTATTATCACCCACTATAAGTTTTCGATTTTCTTGGTCGATTTACAAAGAAATTCCTTCCTCTCAGCGCGATCCGGAACTGACGACGTGGACGTAGAAAAGAACCAGTTGCATTTTTAATTTTTTTTTTTTTTGTAATTTTCAATTTAAAAAAAAATTTTTTGTAATTACATTTTTTTATACTTTTTTGTAATTGAAATTTTTTTAAATATTTTGTTCATTTTTTGATTTTTTAACAATTTTCTAATAAATTTTTTATATTTTTTATTAGTTTTATTGAAATTTTTTACCTTTTTTTAAAAATTTTATTATCTACAATGCTTCATGATCTTTGTGTTTCAACAGGCGAAATGTTTTATAACAAGTATAGAACTAAATAAATTATTGAAATTGTGCAAAAACGTCCGCCATTGTGGATTTGCCATTTTTATTTTAGGGAACTCGAAGTGATCGCAAAATACCTGGATATACCAATAATTTTAACAAGACATGTTCAGTTAGTGAATATTTAAAAAAATTGACCCGCCATATTGGATCCGCCATCTCGAATTTTTGAATTATTATGCCAGAATTGTAATCAGGGACCTCGAAAACCCCTATGTATATGATTTCATCAAGAAATATTCAGTTTGTAAATAATTTTTAAATTCAAGTCGCCATATTGGATCCGCCATCTTGAATTTTCAAATAACGATGGCAGATTTGTGATCAGGGACCTCGAAAAACCCTGTATAGATGATCTCATCAAAAAATATTCAATTTATGAATATTTTGAAAATTTAAGCCACCATTTTTGATCCGCTATCTTGAATTTTTAAATTATGACGTCAGATTTGCATTTCGGAACCCGGGAAACGTCTATGTACCAAATTTCAGGCCGATTCAACAAAAACTGCATCATACCAACCGTTTTTGTGCACGAGTAGTGATTTTTTCGTATATTTTCGCAATGTTTGGTCAAAAAAAAATGTTTAAACTATTCCAAAAATTCTGCAAAAAATATATGTTATAGTAAAAGGTTTAAACTACTTATAAAAAAATTTGTGAGGCTCCAACACTTTTAGTTCAGCCATGGATGATTTTATCCTGAAAAATCCGAGTTTTTGGTACTTCATTTGTTAATAACTAATAGTAAACAAATAATATGAACATTGTCCCATTAAAACCTAATAACTTAGGTC
Source organism: Cremastinae sp. B BG-2022a (assembly GCA_030522605.1). Lineage (NCBI taxonomy): Eukaryota > Metazoa > Arthropoda > Insecta > Hymenoptera > Ichneumonidae > Cremastinae sp. B BG-2022a. The sequence continues at coordinate 14,942 of JAPYYX010002194.1, read as the reverse complement.
CCCAAGAGTCTAAAAAGTCTTTTAATGCACAAGAAAAGTGCAAAAATGTAATTGAAAACTAAAATAAAGTGAGAAAAAGCAGGTGGAACGTATATGTCCCACTGCCCCGCAAAGGGTTAACTGATAAGTTTATGTCGATGATTATTATTATTACAGAGAAAACGTGGGGAGTCCAACTATAGGAAATAACATCATGCGCCGGCATAATATTGCAACCTAACATGTTTTCCCTGGAAAGAATTCAGCTCGATTTGAGCAGGAGATCGGTAAATTCGTTCCCAAAATTTACGTCAAATTTTTTAGTAATGAGATAAAAATGCATGCTTTTTGATGAAAGGTTAGTACCAGTAGTCAGTTGAGAGACTTTAACGAAATTAAATAATTCTTTCCAGGTGATGTTTAACCTATACAATATACACTCAATTGACTACGAAGTAGCAGAAGAACCTCCTTACTAACCCTTCTAAAGAAGGAATCGAGGTGTTTGACCGGAATTATAGCATGAAAGCCAAATATACTTTGTTTGGAATGAATTTTATTTTTTGGTCAACGAGAAATGAATAAGTGAGGGCTTTTTCTATAATTAATTACGTGTAGGACCATAAAAGTTGATCATCTGGTTGTCCGTAAAAAAGCATATGTATAGAAGGGTTTCTTTTCATTTTGAACATTCGTGTTTTCAGAGACATTGCAGCGTTTACGTTTCAAATTAAAAACTTGAACTTTACTGCGACTGTTGAAATTACTACCATAATTATCCTTGTCAAATAATTACAGAATTTTTTTTAAAGCATCGGCGTTGAGAGAAATGAGAGTTCACACGTGTCTCTATTTCCCGCTACTTATAAACCGAGCTCTCCAGAATTTTAATTAATCCGGTGCCTTTCGGAGGTCATCCAGTTGGTTACGACCTTACTCAACATTATTTCCAGACATCAAGTTCATGAAGATACCCTGGCATACGTTAGCTATAAATGTATGTGAACCTAATAGTTCTAATGGGTAGAGAGCTTAGTTTATAATTATTCTCATCTTTTTTATAACATACCAGACCCTGAAAGCTGAAAGCTCTTGGATTTTTTTCAAGATCTATTCTTGGTGTGTTCACGGATGAGAATCAGGGCCCAAACTTCCTCCCTTGGGCTACCCTTCAAATGCTACCTATACCTATCTCTCATACATGAATCTTGGAGTTTGCTATTTCGTGCATCCATGCAACTTTGAAGTTTATGTAATCTTTGGATCAGCTGTTTGGATTGAAAATGTTTTATATGCCCAACTACAAAGTTTGTTAAAATATGCATGCTATTATGCTCTACTATATATGTAAGGAAATTATATTGTTATTACATATTTTTCAGTCAAGTTTTTGGAAAAAGATGATGAAATACGTATTAGAACAGTACGACGAATAAAAAATGGTCGCGGTTTAGAAAAAATCATATTTCTGGTAGTGAGAATTTTTTTCATTAACAATAAGAAATCAATGAGATGTTTAGAAATATCTCGGAGTATCTATTACACATTGTTGATTATTTATCCGTTGTAATAACAAATTTAATTTTGCCTTGTTCACGTAAAATGTCGCCTAATAATTTATGAGGGGAGGAAATTTTAGCTTCAGGGAATATTGACTGTACTGTGAGATTTAGCTATTTCGATGCAATGAGTTTAAGGCGAAGTGCGTGATGTTTATACATGATGTTCATTTTGCAGGTTAGTGTACTGTGCGGCTCTTGTAATGTGCTCTGTGGCACCGGCAACGGGTCTCCTGTTTGACTTCTGGCTCGAAAGCTGCTTTAAGCATAACGCGCTCATAGACGCACGAGAGAGCTCGATTCATAGTACGCTTGTTGAGATCCGCGAGCCGTAACTGCTACCATACATCCCTACTTCGAACTTGTTTGATCAAAATCGTATATACATGTACTCCTATATCTTTTTCTCTCTATTTGAATTTCATATTTTGTGTTTTTCATTCTCGAATTTTTTCATTTTTTTATATATTGTTCAAAAATCGTTATTCTTTTTCTTGTTCTCAAACAATTCAATAATTTGAAGGAAATCATTGCATTGAAAACTGAGTTACTTTAGTTTTTGAATCGACTATAATTTCCCTGAAATTTATTTAATAGTCTAGTAGGAAAATTGAAGAATTAAAGAATAAAAAAATTTTGACATTGGGTTTAAAATTTTTTTTGTCAATGCGTAATTACTTTCAAATTTTATAAATCTTTCCATGTAAAAAATCAGCTCATGCGTTATTGATCGATAAAATTTCCGCCACGTGGCAATGAGTAAAATTCCTTATTTTTTTCTATTAGTTATTGAAAAATTAGTCAGGATAGTAAAGAGACGAAAGAACAGATTTTTTAATGCACGTCCGTTATTTTAATTAAGGAGATGCATTTTTGTTAATAATCGTGAGTGAATCTGCGTCGGTCGTGAAGGGAATGAAAAACCGGCGGGAGGTATAAATACCTAATGGAGAGATATACCGATAGCACGTTGTGACAGGTGGTTAGAAAGAGGAAAGCTTTATAAACAGGATAATCGGTAGTATCGATGCGACGTGTTTCGCATACGAATAAGCTTCTTCTTTCTCACTCTCTCCGCTACTTGTTCACTATTCTTCTTTCTCAAACGTAAATCTCTAATTCTCGAGCTTTCTTTGTTTTTTCGTTTTCTTCGAACTCACTGCAGTGTTTGAATTTTCAGTGAAAATTATCGGTCGTTTCGGGTACGAAATAAATTCGTATAAAATCAATCAACTATATATGTTATATATATGTTATATATATATATATATATGTTATCATGTGGAAGTGCTCGCAATACTTTCTTCTCTCGACATTATCGATAAACCCTTTAATTACTTTTTCCAACGTTCTTTTTGAATTCTTGCATGTATACAAAAACACAAAGGCAAAAAAATATTAATGTTTTGATAATAAATTAAAAATATTTTCTTATTCTCTTTTCAATAAATTTAAAATCTTTTCTAATCAATCTGATTCTCATTGTTGTATGCATTTGTCTCTTTTACTGAAAATATGTAAAAAACGTTCTTGAAGAAGTCAAAACGGACGCCAAGTAATAAAATAGTTGGTGCAGAATCCCAAAACTCTTGAGGGGTTACTGACATCGTTCCGAATGGGGGATGGCGGTAAATCACTATGGCACCCTCTACTTCCTGTTGCGAAATAGTATTCACTTACCAGAATTGTATACAAAATCAAAACAAATATGCTTTTCTGTCTTATTGTTAATTCTGTATCAATATATGTTACTTATATTCAAAAAAGCGTAGGTTTTTAGTTAATAGAGAGGCTGGGAAGGATTCGCGGCATTAAAAACATTAGCGACCTTGACACCTTAGCGACCTTGAAAACAGGTGATTATTTAATTTTTGTCTGGTTTGAAAGTAATAAGATGGATTCCTCTCGACCATTTTATCTAGGATTTTCCGGCCCTCTAAAATTGACGAATCTCAATTTTCCAAATTATCTTGCACTCATGGTAGCGAGAACTATTCAAATTCGAGGGGGTGGATGTTAGTAGAGAGACACTCTGTATATAGTTATCGTTTACGTTTATATACGCGTCAGCTACCCTGTCGCTATGCTTTTTTCTTCGTTCTAGTTTATTTTTATTTATTTCTTCAATTTCTCACTCTCTTTTTTAGATGCACTCTTTCCTCTTTCGTCATTCGACTTTAACGAGACTTCACCTGGCAATGTCGAGCCTGATGACTATATACGTGGATACTTTCATGCATACGAGTTTCTGCAAAACCCGTTAATAATTGGGGAGGTTTCCTCTTTCGGTCTGTCTCTTTTCCTATCCCTTTTTTAGACACAGGTTCGGATTACATGGTTATATGTACAGTTTCATACTTTACTCATTATTTTCAGAAAAACATTTTATTTTCTTCTAATGCTTGTTTCGGAAGTGCTTTTCTTGATAGTCTCATTGCGTGTTGAGAGTAGCTTATTTCCACTCTAGTGCGGTAATAAAACTATTCTTACATGCCCTCAGTGGCAACGTGAGAATAAGATTTTTATTCTCTTTTCCTGTAAAGCAATCAATACTGACTCTTAGGCAAATTATTTAAAAAATCCATTCTAACAAGTATACAATAATGCAGCAATGTTATTAATTATTTAAATTTTGTAATTAACGTTAATCAGAAACAAATAATGGAAATAAATTAAAAATTATACAACCGAATTTTGTATCAAGGTCAATTTTCAAGTGACCATTAGGAAAATAGTGTGATATACGTATGTATATCATTCGTGTGGCAACTTGTAGAGGACCTACAGTCGCTCGGGTGCGAAAGGATGTAACGGAAGCCGAAGGCAAGTAATGCAATCATACGAGGGTGTTCAAGTCTTCGGCTCATGCGCAACTCAATGTCATTCAGCATTTTCTCACTTTTCCCACAAGTCTCACAATACTCTATTGATTTAACGTGATGTTTAAGTGATTCGATCGGTAAAAATCCCGCTGCATTTTTAATAACGTATAACTATTATATGTATATATAATTATTATAGTATATGTATATGAAAAAGTTAAAAAGTACGTCAAGTAATAAAATAGTATGAAAGTATTTTGTGACTAAAAGTCAAAATACATATATTTAAAAGAAATTTGCATAGATTCCGCAATTAAAAATTGGTGATATAGTTTAATCTATATAGATAATAATTGAAAACCTTGTGTGTCGGACGATTGGAATTATCCACACACGCAAATTTTTAATTATTAATTACTAGTAATTAAATTCAAAAAAACAGCTGTTTTTATTTTATTTGGAAAATAATTGAAATTCATTGAAATCGTGATACTATCAATATTTTTTGCCATTTAAGACTCTATTGACCAACGCAAACAAAACTGTTTTTGGAAATATGTATTTTTTTAAACTCAATTTACGTTTTAAATCCTCGATTTGCAAATATACTTGTATACTTGACAAGAGACTATCTTGACTGATGTTTTTTTCTTTCTCGGTATATTCATTCATGTGTACCTATCTCTGGATTATTAAAGCTCGTATTACTGTATAACGTTTGCACGACCCCTTTTAAAGCCAGACGGGCTTTTCTATGGTCTCAACCTGCAGCCCGTATTGTACGTTACCAGAGACTAGTGGTCCGAGAATATGGACGGAGAAAAAGCACGATGGAGAGAGTACGGAGTGGAGTTTTCTTCGTAAAATGAGAGGAAGAGAGAAAACGGTTCCCCTTCGTCAGGGCGAGGGGGCGGCGGGTTTGTATACATATATACTCCTAATGATAAAAATCTTTTCATCCTTCTCTTTCTTTTTCCATCACCCTCCCCCGTTTCTCTCTCGTTCCATCTCACCATTTTTGCGTACTTTCTATTTCCTCTCTCGCGAATTCTCCATCTTGCTCTTTTTTTCGTACCTATTTTTATTCACGATTGTTTTTCACCTGGTTGCCCAAGCACCCACACAAAATCGTGCTCCACAAAAAACTGGCAGAGAAAAAGGGGAAATGTTGATGCAGTCGGTGGATATACAAGTTCAGCAAATGCGGCTGCAGGGAGGCGTCAGCCAATTCTATAAAGATACATTTGTAGAGTTTCAAAAGATTGTATATTTCGAGTACGAAATATATAATTTTTCGAAATGAAGGTCTCTATATGTTTACTTTAAAGCTGTTCAAAATTGTTATTCTTATGTAAGGTCGAGATTATGTAAAAAACAAAAAGGAATACTTATTTATTTTTACAAATTTTACAAATGGGCTCAAAGAGATAATAGGTTATTGCTTACTACATATGGGTACAGATTAAACATTGAAAACAACGAGAGCATCCCAACTTTGTGATTCGCTGACTTATAAATGCATATACTCTTAAATACGACTTTCATCCACACGTTCAAGAAATTCCTTTTTTTTTCTCTTTAACTTCTAAAAATATATACCAAAATAGTTCTATTCCGAGATACATGCATGTATCCTAAGATAATTAACGAATGTCTCCAAGGTTGTACAAGGCTTCGAAATTCAATATTTATACGATATTTCTTCGATCTCATTTGCAGCGAGCACATCCAGCAATATATTTTCACTATTATGGAAATAATATTGAAAGCTGGGATACTTACGAATGGTCATTTTCAGACAATCATTATATAATCGGAAAAGATTACTTGATTGGTCCGTGAGAACTACTGAATTACGCTCTACAGCGGAAAATAATGAAAATTGGTTAAACAATATCTTTGAAGTTTCATTAAATAAAGATTCAACATCGAAAAAGCAATTGACCTATCATCATGAGCTTAATGTTTTGGTACATGGAAAAAACACAAGCAGTGTGTGGCCCACTAGCACCGACAAGTATGCAATACTGAGGGCGTAATGATGCAAAAAAGGCAGTCCTGCAATTTGGATGTCGTACATTGAAAGTTCATGGAGCTCTTTTAGGTTGGAAAGAATAAAACGGTTCTGTACATAACCATGTTTTCCAAAGTCATTTCGAATAGAAAGAAAATCTTTCATTCCTTGTACATTTATTCGATTTGTATTCTATGTGTTAAATACGAATGAATGAATATTTACCTCGGAAACAAATTTAAGTGACCTGATTTCTAATTTGGTGTTGCGATAGAATCTGTTTTTCTTTTTAAAAACACTTTGCGACCGATGCCATATGCTTTGTACATCCCATTAATTGTCTGAAAAATTTTCAACAAACTCCATATTTCTGGCAATAGCGTGAGGATTCGAAATTTTTCTGATCGACCCATATGTCGTCATTTTCAATTTATCGATCATGTCTGAAAAATACTCTGCATTGGACTCTTTCATCAAACCTAGAAATACATTTAAAGTGTGGTGTAGATTAGTCGCTTTTTCCTCTAAATATATTTGATTATGTGATTGTTTTTTTGGGATTGCTGATTCGTTCAATAAAGCAAATGCTTCATCTACTATGGGCAACGCTGTTTCTATGCATAATTGAGGCAGGCTACTAGTTTGCGATGGCATTTCTCCACTAAGTTTGTCTGATCCTGAAAACTCATAAAAGTAATAGTTCATCTCAACTGCCAATAGTTTTGATATAATTACAGAGATTATCAAACTCTTATTAGTATTACCCGTTTGAATATCGTCTACATCATCAACCTCGTCATCATTAACTACATCAGCGGTATCAATTGTAACATTTTTCCGATGTAATTCTTCTCTACACTGTGTGCAGAGATAATCTGACCTTCAAACTATGTAAATTCTGTAAAGTAACAGAAGCAGAACGGAGATCCTTCGTTACTCTATGATTTTGTAATTTCAAATGATTGCAACAGAAATTAAATGGTGCAAAATTAGCCATGACACAAGATTTGACGTTAAGCTGGTAAAAACCATGTTACTGTTGCTATGGTTGAAAAACTTCTTAGGGAATACGAAAATTGAAAACACACTCTAATTTTAATAATATTGAAGAAAAATTGAAGGGATTACTACATTGTTGGCAAAAAGATCGCGAATCAATGCACTGAATTCGAACGACACGAGCGTCTCCGGCGTTCGTACGAAGCTACATGCTCAGCGCATGATGGCGCAAAAAAATTACAACAAAATAAAATCATCTACAGCGGAATTTTCATGCCTTAGAGGCTTTTCTACATAATAATACATTCTACTATCTTAAAATACATATTATTGTTTCAAACATAAAATTTTTATTAACGATATGAAAAAAATATTATTTGCAGAAAACCTCTTTATCAGACGATGTTTAAAATTCGTTAAATAAGCAACAATTTTCTTATAATATTGTTTGCCACAGAAAACTGGCAATAAGTATTGTCTTGAGTATACATAAATAATTGTTATTGATTATAAAGCGAATAAAAATTTTATAATTCAAAAAATAAATCCGATCCCACCGTTCGTTTTTTACAAAAAAAAAAGAAGATTACATACTTAATTAATAATGACGATTTATGTTTGGAATTGAAAAATCTTACAGTAATATTATTTTGAAAATTTCACTGATTTTTGCTGTGAAAAGTTCGTTTAAAAACAAAAAATTTGAAAAAAGTCCAACCTCGTCCATTTTTAGCGAAGTTATGGCTATTTGAAAAAAATGACATAATTTTTCGAAAATTCGTATCTCATAAGCGACTGTATCTGATTCGTATCTCTAAAAATTCAGAAAGGTGCTTTCAACCAGGACTAATATATATACAATTATCGAAAAAATCGGAGTCGCAAAATCCAAAAGCGACTGAAACGGTGTGGAATCCCTTATATGATGCACTACTTCTGAAACCTACTTGAAGTCGATTAAATATTAGACTCCTTATTGAGTATAGACTAGAAGAATAAGAAACTGCAGGTTAGGATGGATCAATTTTTTATTTTTAATGATAAGAGATTTTTGTTTAGTCTTGTATACATAGACTGGAATTCTTTTTCGCCACTTCATCTTTCTCTCATGTCTCAAAATTTTACATGAAGTAGCCTGTGGAACGCTATATAGATGGTATGTCTGGCTGCAACGAGCTTCAACTACTGCTATAAAACTCTCGCGTGCACTGCAATGTCGTGGACTATGAAGCACGGTGCAAGCGAGAGTGAGAACGAGAGGAGGAGAGAGAGCGAGATAGAGAGTTCCCCTCTCGCTAGAAGAGAGATAAAGAGAGGGTTTGAAGCTGAAATGGAGGGAAGGGTTGCAGACTAACCCCTCGCCTCCGTCATGATCAATATTACGCCCACCCTTACCAAGAACCGCGACGGCATCCAAACGCGTTCCCGTCGACCCTGCGAGACGGACTTCTTTCTGCGTCCCTCTCTCTCTCTTTCTCTCTATCTGTCCCTTTGATTCTTCCTTTCGTTTTTTCTCTTCCCGTGCATCTTATCTTCTTCATCGCTTGCTTTTGGTTCTTTCGTGCACTATTGAATCGAGCCATAGACTAGTCTGCTCTTATTCTGGCATTTTCAAGTTTTGTCGTCTTCTCTGCCACCGCCTCCGTTTCCGGTTGCCCTTTCTATCTATTCTTTCTTACTTTCCTTTTTTGCTATTTAAGAACCTTCGACAGACTTCTGCACTCGGGCTTCCTCTACGAAAGTGAAACTTCACTATTCGATCTCCTTTTTCCTAATTCGATAAGTAACGTCTTTCCTCAACTCATGGAGATTTTTTAATTTAATCTAATTGAAAATACTAATATTTAGATTTTAAAGATTGGGGTTTGTGCTTCCTGATGGAAAAAATCTTAATAAGTGGGCATAAAATAAAACATTACCACATTTATGTCAATTTTCCGTAAAGTTTAGTAAAATTTTAGAAAAAAAAACAGAAATTCTATAAAATTATTCTTATCTCATTAATTTCAATTTAAAAAATGTACAAGGTTCTCTAGTTCAAACTGTTGCGCGCGAAAAATTGAATAAAAAATAATTTTAATTGTTGAAGAAGCGATAAGAGCATGTTTTAAGTGAATGGTAAAATGTTCGAAATTTAAAAGAATTGCAAGATAAAATTCGTCGGCTTCTCTTCAACGAGACGACAAAGATGACACTGGAGTGGAGTTCGAAGAGGAAGAGGGAGGAGAGTAAACGTGAACCTGAAAGATGATTCGCCGTGCGTATTATATATACAAACACGTGTGTACATGCCGCCAGGGCACCAGCGAGGGAGGGGTGTCACAATAGAGCTTGCAGATTGGAAGCAGACGTACAGTCTCTTACGCTCATTGACGAGGATACAGGCGACTCTCGAGATATGAGACATTTCCTCTTGACGTCTTTTCTCCCTGTGTAAAGCTTTCTGTAAACATAAACATTTATGTATATATACATATAATATATGTTATATACTGTATGTGTATATAAACACAAATATACATTTTTGATTTCACTTCCTCCTAACAGACCCTGTAATCTTAGAAATTCATCGGAACGGCTCCGGTGAAAGCTATCTAGTGTCACCCATAATCCTCTCAACACATTGGCTATTATGTTATTGTCTTGAAAGAAATTTTTGAGCAAAAATGACTCTACATGGAATTCCTCGAAACTCGCGCAAGTGATATTGTACAAAAATACGGGAAAATTTTTAGGATACGTGGCAGATGCATATTATATAAATGGATATTAGTCCTCGGATCAAACGTTACGGGTTCAAGAGTCAATGCTTTGAGAACCAAATATCCGCGGACAAAATAACCGTGTGCAAAAATAACCGCAGTTAAAATGTTCTTTGATAAAGTATATAAATATCCGAAAGCCCCTTCCCCCCATATACCCAATACAACTCGCCCCAAACCCAACGGAATCCCGAAACCCATACAAATTTTGATTTAAGGTAGTTCGATGACAAATGATATGCCAAGATTAAGGGACAAAAATTTGAGAAACAAGAAATAAATACATTAAACGTTATTGTGCAAAATTTGGATGTGATTTACCGTCTGGCCGGTTTAAGAGATATTAATTTTTGAAAATTGTATTTTCTCCATTTACAAACATCGATATACATTGGCATATCGAGCAGAGTTATTTATTTTCCATTTTTTCATAAGTTTTTTTCCAGATTTAAAAACAAAAAAATGATCGTCAGATTCTTATTCATCTTCTGAATACGTAAATATGTAAATGAAATATCGTAACCGTCAAAAAACATTATAAAACATCAAAAATGTGCGATGAATGACGGGCTAAGGGGTAAATCTAACCTCACTTCTGTTGCGCACATTTCGTCAAAAGTATCAAAATTTGAATTCCTTTACTTCAAACCTACCGAGAAATAAAAATTTTGTTGATTGTAATTTCAAAAATGATAAATGGATAATTTTAAAGCCGGTTCTAGATTAAGCTACATATTTCATTTAGTTGTTAAACATTCATAAGGTCACGTAGCCGTCACCGAACTGCCATAAGCAAAGCCCCTCTTCCAAATATATACCGGATATTTTATTTTTTTATACCGCAACCACGTTTTCCTCACTTTTTCAAGTGTCTTTTGGGGACGAGAATTTCGTATATAAATTTGTATATAAATTACTGTGTGTACCTTGGAGACGAGGGCTCATATAACTTCTTGCGCAATGTTAAATTCGCCATTCCTCGCAATACTATTATACTATACTAGAACTACTATTATACTATACTAGAACTACTATTATACTATACTAGAACTACTATTATACTATACTAGTACTACTATTATACTATACTAGTTCTACTATTATACTCGGGTTTTTTGTCCGAGGATATTTTATCGCGGTTATTCTGTCCATGGATCATTTATCCTGATTCCCCTGCGCTATCCATGGGCCCTTTTCCTATTCTTGGAATTTTGGAGTCGCTAATGTTCGATTCTAGTATGAGAGTACTGCTTTGATTTATATTGATGATCATTTTTCGAATGGGCGAACAGTTCTATATTTTAATAGTTGATTCTCGAATAGGCGAAGAGTTGCTTCGTTCCTCTAAGTTCTTCTTTTGTTTGTATAGTATCCCCTCTCAGTGCACCGGAGCCCCGTGTCGTGTTGGTCCCATTAGCTAACCTTCTCTAACGTCCGATTCGCTCGTGCATGGCAACTCATGGGCTACATACATCCCATAAAGGCTGCGCACTATCGCTTTTCTGCTAGTTTACCCGCTTCTCAGCTTCCTTTTCTCCCTTCGATGAGTCCGTTCTTGACGCGCCTAACGTAACGCATTTTCACATTTTAGTCACGCGCTACCAGCGTGATTTGTGTAGCGCGATCTTGCCATGCGCATTAATGATTTTGACTTTTTTCTATATACGGTGGTCCCCTTTTCCAGTGTTGACATCGATCTTTCTTCCGCTTCATGTATGGTATACCCGTATACTAGCACGTTTCTTCCTGCTTGCCGAGATATAAATATTAGCACCTGTTTTCCAAGTAATGACCTTAGCCCAGCTATTATTTTGACAATATTTCTTATCTCTTTCGTTTCTAGCTTCCTTATCCTTTTATTTGATTTTGTTAGCAAGACAGTATGTAACATCTAGATGACAGTCTTTCGCTCTGCGTTGTTGTGCACATTTGACGTATCGTGTTTCTCAAAAGGCGTGTTTTATCGTGTTTTTAGCGATTGCATGGCCAACGTTCCTTCACAATATGTGCGTTGAAAGATGGGCTTCTTTCTCAATCTTTCCCATTTTACACTTTGGTGTGGAAGGAATTTGGTTCTTATCAATGTTGACATGTTACTGTCGCTATGAAATGGTATCGTTCGGCTGCGGTCTTTCGATATTTTCGGAAAGGTGGCTTCTTTGAGGTGGAGGTTTCTTTGATTTCACTTCAGAAGCGTCAAGTCAACGTCTAACTCCCTTCAGGACGACTGTTTTTGGCTGCAAATGTCTCTGTAACTGTAACTGTAATACAGTCCAACTGTAAATTTCCGCTTGGTTGGATTTTAAGGTAACAATCGATAAATTCTGGACTTCGAGGTTGTTCTAACGTGGTCATTCTAATTGAGTTGGTATTACGAATTCGTCCTACATTTTTGCTTCAGAACTGAACAGAACAGAACGAACAGAACAAAACAAAAGAACAGAACACAACGCGACTGCTTCTTTTATTCCAAGTTTGTTGGCGTAGATTGGAGGTGTTTTATTTTTTTGTTTATTATTTTTTGGGAATTAAGTCTAGAAAACCTAATCTGTGATCTGTGATCTCCAAGGGATTCCTGAATTATCGATACTCGTGAAGTAAGGTCTACACTATTTGTGTAAACAGTGAACAATTATTTATTCATCAGAACTTGAATCTAAACTGAACTTTTTATCATAATCGGCTTCGAAGTGCATGCTGAATAAATACAGTGCACGTATAAATTTGATGAAGGAAGAAGGCACACCGGTCATTACAGAATAAATCTATTGCCTAAATGTTTGATCTTATGAACGTTATAAAAGACATGTATAAATGTCAAGGACTGGTTTTCTTCTACTTACGTCGGAATGAACGGAATTGTAAATGGAGAATCGACAGGACTTATTGGACTGACGGAGATGAAGACAAAAAAAACGAGAAAGAGGGAAAGTGAAAGGGGGTTCAGAGGATTCTTGTATGTAGGGGCTATAAGGATACCCCAGGAGTGTAATGTAAACTAATTAGCAGGCGAGTCTACGGCAATTAAGGCCAGGCCAAGAGTGCCCTCGCTCTGACACTCAACCGACAATCTACACTCATCCTCTCTCTCTACACGTGTCCCAGAGAATCCATGAGAGCTCGATGATAGGAGGATAACACATTTACCGTGTCCTCTTCGTGTACGCATACATAATTTTTAATTAGGTGCAAAAATTGATAGGTCTAAGATAGCGTCTCACGTAATCGTACATTTTCGATTGAACAATCTATGATGCATCCAAAAATTAAAACTATACATTTTCTTTATCGAAAGTGAGAAAAATTAATTACTTTTACTTTTTTAATTCTTTAGACAGATGAATGCATTTTTCACTTGAAAATTGGTATCATAAAATGTCTTCATTTGATTTGATTTTGTGAGGTGCCAGTAAGTTTGCGCATTGAGTCGGAGTAAGGATATCGAGTCTGATCAAACGTAGCCCGAGTAGAAAACAATATTCCTATTGCTGCCATCCAATTTTAGGAGCGCCACCAGCGCAAATATATTCCGCACTCAAAATTAATTTATATTTATATAAATTAATACTGTGAAACCTGTTTTAGTGGGATCTGGATAAGTGGGGAAACCTCGATGTCTGGAAAATAGTAAACGGGACACCTCCTCTATAGATGGAATAAAAATCTGGTCCCATCAGATACCATGCATTTATACATGTTTAACTGTAATGTGATTTTGTAAATTTTTTAAATTTTTACCACGTTTCTATTTTTTATTTAACGTTCATCATTTAATAAAAGCAGAAATTATAAAAACATCTAATTTACCGACAGATGTGGACCTGTGGTCCGTGTTGAGTTTCGGCGGTCTCACAAGTTAAGCCGACATTGGGTGCGACCAAATTACGGATTTCTCAATTAATAGATGAATTGTCATCAAAAATTGGACCGTATCGCCATTCTTTGTGTCGAAATAATTGTATCACTGCTTTTGTGAGCCGAATTTTTCAATATTGAGGGAGAAATCTGTAGAGAAAAAATTTCACTCGTGTCGTCCCCTCGTAATTTTTCTCTACGGATTTCTCCGTCAATATTGAAAAATTCAGCTCAAAAAAGCGGTGATATATTCTTTTTGATCCAAGGAATGGCGATACGGTCCACTTTTCGATGAGAATTCAATTATTAATTAGTAAATATGTTATTTCCGAAATCTAGTAACTTTTGGTTTCCATTGCTCTTAACGGATCAGCGCTGCGCGAGAGGTGGTTTTTTCTAGGTTTTTCGAGTTTGATAACTTCGGAAAATCCAGAAAGAACCTCACCGAATGTATCGCCACAGGTTTTTTGCAGTTTTCCCATGCCCATGTGCAAACATGTGCGAATGCAAAACAGGTTAGGGCGGAAGTCAGCTACAGACGCTATAGGGGGGAATTAGAGGGAAAAAGAAAAAACACTGAAATGAACCATGGCATAGACGGTTCTGAATGAATGGGCCATATCGTGATTAAAACTAAAGTTGTAAGAAAGGAAATCGAACTAACTAACTAACTAACTGAAAACATTTAATTTAGTGATTTCTTTGAAATGCTATGTTCATTCCAAAAAAATGACGTGTAATATTTCAAAAATTAATGTCTCTTGAGACGGGATTTCTTTTCTACAAGAATATTTTCTCCCTTCACCTGCCGCGGCCGTGGTCCATCGGCTGGCAGGGCTCTTTGTCGAATTTCAATTTCTATGTATAATTTAATACGTCGAGCGCCAGCTAATTTACTCAAAATTAGCAAAGGATTTACAGGGAATATAAGAGGATAAGAGCAGGAGAGAGT
>JAPYYX010002193.1:0-17799 GCA_030522605.1 Cremastinae sp. B BG-2022a | reverse complement strand
ATTCAGAACCCTTTCAAAAGTCTAGAAAGACAGAAATTCGCAAATTTTCGTTCTGAAAATACTTTTGACATTGATTGTACGTATCATTCCTCCTTAATTCCAATATCTTCAATTCTCTCAAAATTCATGCTAATATAATTTCTGCAAATTTAGTAATATTTGATAATAAAATTGAAAAATGTTTACTTGTGGAAAGTTCTCTCACAACTCACAGACTAGTAATTTCAACAGAGTTAGCGATGAAACGAGTGTGTATAAATCGCGAAATATTTGTCGTCATCGATTACGTATCGCGAAAGGAAAATCTCTCAAGTTCGCGAGACGCGTGCATGTATTTTCGACGGATACACGTGCAGAGGGGAAACGTGACATCGGCGAAGCTACGTACGAGCGTCTTTACACTCTGTGTGCTTGAATGCCGGAGAAAAAAAGACGAGAGAAAGCCTGAGTGAGAGAGAAAAAGAAAAAAATAAGAGGAAGAGGAAGAGAAAAAAAAATAAAAGAAAAAAAGATGTAAAAAGACGTATAGGAATTTATAGTCTTACACATATACGTTATCCAAGCCAAAAGAAAAATGTGTTTCGATTCGAGCCTTCGATATTCAATGCAACTGTAGATTAAACGCGAGAGCCACTCGAATCTATAAAGAGAGTGGAGTTTAGGAGGGGCAAAGGGTGGAGCGAGACGAAGAATGCGAATACTAGAATCATGCTCGAGTGTCAAGTCGCTTCCACCGAGGCTCGATATCCGAATAACCGTAAGTCGTAACTCACTCCGTTTCATTCATTAAATCGTAGCGTCGTCGAGCCCTTTTCTTTATCAGTCTGCATCGATACACGTGTATACACTGCGCTCTAAAAGTTTTTTTTTAAATCAATTTCCGCATTTTTCACACTTCTGATTTCATTTTTCGAAAATTACGTTCTCAAATCATGTTCGAATTTGCAACTATTTTCTTTATTTCTCGATTTACGTGATGAATTACGAATGTACGAAAAATCTTTATCAATTTTGTGTAAAGTTCAACGATCCCGGATGACATTTTTTATTTTATTTTTTTCAAATCTAAATTTCATTTTTGTCTCGTTTTAAGAATCCTTCTTCGCGCATCGCGCCTCGGTCTTAAACTTTTAGGTGCTAGTGTATGAGGATAAAGTTTAGCGGCAATCGTCGTCGATTTTACTGAAAACTGGTCGGTTGTGGATTCTGCGCCGGAGAATGGACATCGAGCTTGGAAAAGTTACTCGTTGCGATTAATCGATTCTCTCTCTTCTTTTTTCTTTCTATCTCTCATTCTCTCTCAGTATTCAGCGAATGCATTCAGCATGGGATACAAATGACCTTATCGGGCAGGGCTAACTCTTAACCAGCCAGTTTCCTCTCGGGTACACCAGATTTATTTGCTCTTTCAGAGTGTACGTACGAGCCAACACACACGCTCCCAGAAAATCCGTAATAAACGCTGCCGCACACATATGAGACCGATTTTATGTACACTTCTCGCTTGTAATGACGAGAGGCACGCGCGTTCAACACACAACTGATTTCTTTCCTCGATTCTTCCACGCTCATTATTATTTCAATATTTTTTTCCCGTTTCAAAATTTTATTTATACTAATTTGTTCAGAATTTATTTATGTAAAAAAGACTTTTTTATTTTCACTTCTATATTCGATTTAATATTTTTTCTTTCTTTCCTGATTATTTTGAATTTTATTATCCTATCAATGCGGCACGTTTCATTAATTGTTTCCCCACAGGAATTCTCAGACTCTCTAACGCTAAATTAACATCATTGATCGATTTCGAAGTAGACTTCGTAAGTTTGCATTGCGCGATTTTTATTTATAGATTTGCTCGTTTATTTTTGTGCTTGAAACGTGGAAAATCCATTCACTTTTCTTTCTCTTCTTTTCAGAGTTTCACGTCAATACCTAAAGATTTTGTATATTTTTCATTACATGAAATTCATATGCGATGCTGTTATATAAAATTTCATAATAATTAGCAAGCTCATTATTCATGATTACTCCTATTATCCTTACTGAGAAATCGTAATGAACGAATTACTCAGTCTTATATGGAAAACGAAAGATAATTATATTTTAACAATTATTATTATGAAAAATAAACGAAAGGTACGAAAAAAGAAAAATACAGTTTAAAAAATTGAATTATAAGATAATTTTTTTAGTAAATTATGGCACTTGGAACTAATTAAATTTTTCACAAGACAATCTCAAGTCATTAAGATTGAATGAAAAATAAATAAATAAACTCTTTGGTAAAATTTGTATCTTTTACAGTTTTATTCTATTTTTTGACAGTACTGTACCCCATGCGATGTGCGTATACTCGATGATCGTAGATCACGTGATTACCGGTTAGCTCGATCGTTAGGCTAATGCGGTGATAACTCGGTGCTCCCTCTCACCTTCTCGGCGTATCAACTCTCTCCTTTCCTTCGTCTCCCTTCCAATTACGCGCTCCCCCGCATCATAATTGCAACCCCCGTGCTAGCTCTCGCGGATTCCAATCTCTCTCTCTCTCTCCTCATTTTTTATTTTTCCTTCTCTTTTTTCTTTCTACTTTTCTCGCTTTTTATCTCATTCTCTTTCTCACTTTGCTCTTTTTTCCTTTCTATACTTTTTTCATGTTTTCTTCCCTCCTTTTTTATTTATTTTTTCTCATTTTACACTTTTCTCCTTCCTCTTCTCCACTTTTTATTTCGTTACTGTTACTTCTCGTAAGTAAGAGAGTAAGCACCGGGCAAATGATGCTCGTACATGGTCGGAGAATTGCCCCGTTCTCGCCCCTTTGATCCTCCTTGATGATTATTAGTCTCGATATTCACCCTCTCTCTTTCTCTCTCCCTTCCTCTCTTGATACTGGCGTCTCTCTCTCTCTCTCTCTCTCTATCTCTACGTTTCTCTCTTCCTTCCTCTGCTCATGTTACTGCTGCTGCTGATGATGATGATGATCGTCTCCAGTACACGCACCACCTCGAAACACGCCGATCTCGACTTATCCACTGTAATTGAAGATCATAATGTTTCGTATATGAAAAATTATATTGATACCGATTCTTCCTCCTTACATTTTTTCTATTTCTTATTTTAACTTGCTAGTTTTTTCATATTATTTTGGTATTTTTATTGGGTTTAGTACTCGCAAACAGGAACCCTTCGTCTAAATATTTTATTTTCTTTATCTCTTTTCATTCATTAATTTTTTTTTCTTTCGTTATAAAGATAACAAGGATGGCGCTTATTTACTAGAATTTTTCGTCCCCAATGGCTCTCGCCGATGCTTCCAAATGACTTGATCGTTACTAAATAACTTCTTCGCGTATATGGGATTATTTGCAACGTATTCTGTAATACGATGCAACCAATCGTTTCCCCTTCGGGTTATTATTTTCCGAGCTTAGTTCAAAACACTTTTATTCGCGATGGGAAAATGCGGAATTGAGAATTATCGTAAATTCACATTTTTTCATCTACTCGCTTCGTTTTTTATTTCAGAGATAAAAATCTTTATCGCGACGCAGATATTTATAATTAATAATAATTGGCGACATTTAATTTTATTAATTGATACTTTTCGTGCAATTAATTGAAAACAACTTTCTATAGCTATAAAAAAAAGATAACAAATATCAAAAGTGTTTTGTACTAAATGCTTCAGAATTCAATAAATTTTATCAGAGTGATTAACATTTTTCAAGCTCAATGGAAAAATTTCGTTCAGAACAGAAAATGGGCAATACTCATTGGGTTTTTTTTACTAAGATCAGTATCTTCATCTTGATGCAGATATTTACAATCAATAATTATTATCGACATTTAATTACTAATAAATGTCCGATTAGCCTCAAAAAATTTCCAAACGTGAAAAATGCAAAAAATGCCGTTTGTTTGTCTCAGAGAGTTTTGAAATTGGATACACTTTATCATACAGGAATTTAAAATGAGATTGGATCGCAATAAAGTGGGAATTATTATTGACGAATCGTCGCTACTTATCGTTAAATTAGTCGGAACAATCGATAAAACGATCCCGCTTTGCAGCCGATTGAATTCGCCGATAAAACGTTGGGACACGTATGACTTTTTTATTTTATTTGTGTTCTCTTTCAATTTTTTGTTTTCAATGGCGACGCAGGCGCTACAATTGCCCAATGCTAGTAATCTCGTTTCGTCGATTCTCCCGACTTTCACGTCCGAAACGAATTCACCGATATCGATTCCGATAACGAGACACATTAAAGTTGGCGATATTTATCGCGGACCCGCGGCGTAAAATACGATCCATAACGCTTTCGAATGCTCTATTGATAGGAAAATAAAAATGGACGAAGTGATCTAGCAAAATAAGATCTTGAAGTTTGTATCTTTAACCGCGATATCTAACTAAATTTGTCCTATAAAAATAATTTGTCCAGATTGCTTTTCTTTTGAATCTTCACTACGTTATTCAAACTCTCTTTCTCTCGCTCTAAGATCCTCAGTTACATCCTAATTACTCGATATCACATCGCTCCGACTAGTCTTCGCGTACACACGTTCGTCGTTTTGGTGCCCAACGACGCGTTTCAATTAACGCCGCTCGCGTGTAACTTTTGACGCGTGAAACTGCTCTTTCGTTCCTCTATTTGCTCGCGGTAAATAATACGAATATAATCGTTAAAATTTAACACGCGTAGTAGACATTCGTGTATCATCGCGATATGACTCTTTTTTTATCGGAAAATAAAAAAAAGAACGATAAAAATGAAAATGCGCGGATTCTTGGATTTTCTACATAAATTTCAGGCTCTCGAAAGCGATCTTCAAAAGCTCTCCCAAACGCGATCAATTTTTCCTCCAATGCTCAACGACGCGTTCATATCGGTCGCGTTCATCAAATTGTTTATCTACCGTAATTATTTCTTCGCATTTCAAGCGGCGGCGAACGCCCGCTCGAGCATGATCTACTTTTTTCTCCGTCTCGCCGAGTTTCTCGAAGAGTTTTTCTTCCTTTTTCTTTGACTCGACTTTTCTTCTTTTTACGCAGCAAAAATTCGATCGGATCTTGGCAAAGCAAGATCGTTTTCTCACAATTAATTCTAGGACATGCATTTTTCTCAAGTTTCTTAGATTTTTGCCATAATTCAAGAATTCTTTGAAGTTCCGATAATTTTCTCTCATTTTTCTTCACTTTTTTATTTATATCTAATCTCTGAATATCTTACAATAGTTTGATTTTCGTTCAACAGTTAATAAATTTTTCTTACAATTTCAACAAAAGAAATTTTATGAGAAAATAACAAAAGTATTTTCCTTCTAGGTACATTTCAATGATTCAATTTTATCAAAAACCTCAGAAAAGTATCACAATTTTTAAACATTTCAGTCCGAATTAATGATGATTACAATTTCATCAAGATTTTAATAGCCACAAATGCAAATTTTGCAAAGAGCGCAAAATTTTTTTAGTTTTACTCATGCATTCGAATTCATTTTTACGAATGACTTCACTTCGCCAAAAATAACCTGGCGATAATTGCAATCTAGATTTTTCTCACAGTTAATAAAAAAAAGACACTTTTTTTATTCCGGTCCGAATTAAAAACGCTTTTTATCGTCTGTGAAAATATTCATCGAGAGACGTCCTCTGGAGTTTCGTTAATGAAGTCCGTTCAATGCACACTCCCGTCAAGATTCATCCCACGCTGAATTACTCACGTATCAGGTTCTCCTTATTTAAATTTCTTTTCTCATTTGAAGAATAGTTTCGTTTCTTTACAATTTTTTTATTCGACGCTTTTTTCTTTTTGAAGATAGTTAATTTTTTTCTTCATTCTTATTTCTCTTATTTTTCTGTCGTTGTCAAAGTCATTGGCTTTGTGCACTTGTACCTCGATTATCCTTCTCTCATTTCACGCACGAGCGTATTCGACAATTCGATCCGCCCACACGACGATCGAGAACAAAAATCCAATGGAAATCTCCGTGCGTGTGTCGAACGTTTTTTTTTTTTCATTCTGCCCCGTATGCACTTCGTGCCTGCGCTTCGCTGACTCTCGCTTTCGACTTTCGACTCTGTTTCTATTTTGCGTACTAATTTTTTCAGGTTTCGTGCGAATTTTGCGTATGGATAAAAGACATAGAAAATTTTATTTTTAAATTTTTTCCATTGTTACATGAGTTTTTAATGTTTTTGATTTTGAATTTGTGATTTTCGTAGAAAAGTCTAATGAAGTATTTCGGTGTTGTATCACATAAATAATTCGGTTTACATATTTGATTTAGATTTTGATAATTGGATATTAT
Source organism: Cremastinae sp. B BG-2022a (assembly GCA_030522605.1). NCBI lineage: Eukaryota > Metazoa > Arthropoda > Insecta > Hymenoptera > Ichneumonidae > Cremastinae sp. B BG-2022a. The sequence continues at coordinate 11,484 of JAPYYX010002193.1, read as the reverse complement.
TTAATTATAACTTTTCCTCACTGTGGTTGGATTTTTTCGTACTCAATTAATTTTCGCGATGTTCGCAGTTCGTGAATGAATACTTTAAAAATTCTAGAAACGTTTCAGGGAGCCGAGACGGATTGTAAGAACAAACAAGTCGAAAGTTTATCATTCTACGATTCACGTCACGTTGAGTTCCTGTAAATACGCCAATTCCGTCTCTTTTTTTGTTCTGTCTTCCTTCGTTGCCGTTTCGTGGAGAAGTCGACGAAGTTGTCTGTAAGGGTCCAAAAGGGCTGTCTGTACTTCACGGAAAAATGAGAATAGAATCCTTTAACGGGAAAAAGGAGGAAAAGAGAAAATTGTGCTTTTTTCTTTTTTTTTCATTTTTTTTTCTCGACGTTCTGTTGCATACTAAAAACTATCTATCGCTATTTTTTTCCGCATTCGTAATAAATTCTTTTATTTTCATACTAAATTTGTTATTTTCAATTCTTTGCTTTCATAACATTGTAACATTTTTTTAATTTTAGCGCAACATACTGCATTGTTGATTATTTATATATTTTGACAATATTAATAAATTAATTTCCCGCTGTGATGTCTCATTCTGCGAGGCGCGATGCTGAATGTCACTTAACGAGAAGCGAGAGCAATCACTTTTTTTTTTAAATCCCCGAAGTAACATAAATTTAACGTCCTGTCGATTCTACAACTTGGAGTCGAGATATACGGGGACGTTCGTCAGGGCTCTTGTCTCGTGTGCTCACGCGAAGACGTGATCGGCATTCGTTCATTGAGATTTTCGTCTCGAAATATCTTCGCGACTCACGGATAGACAAATTGTCGGGCGAGCGTCCCGGATAAATCGAGAGGACGAGCGAAAGACTTTTCCTTTCACTCGCCGCGAGCATCATCTCTCCTTCGCAGAGTCTCTTCTTCCATTCATTTACAAAAACAGAAGTGGAACCGCGAGATCTTTTTTCCTTTTTTTACGCGCTTTGGCTAGTCGCTGAGTCACCTCTCACTTCTTTGTCACTGAATTCTCACGACGGAATCGATTCGGATCTACAAACATTATTTTTCTCATTTTGTATATTTCTTACAACTGTATTGATCTTTTATTTTAAACATTTTTTCACGATTAACTTTGAATTTTGAACTTGCGTTTTGTATTTCGTGCCAATATTTCCGAAATTGCTTAGACACCCGGTATATTGGCATATTTTAGAAAGAGGACGCGTTATCTCTTGTAGATCGTATATAACAATCACGTTGGATTCTATTATCTAACAGGCGGGGCGACAGGTTGCCTCGATTTTATTTTAATGGGAGGCACTGCGCGCTGCTTCTCTTGATCCCCAACGCGTCTATACCTCACATGCGTCGTAGTAGCTTCTGCCTTCTCGCTCGAGCGGGTTCATGTCTTATATATACGTGCGTACGACCTTACCGAAGCTTCGGAATTCCCTTTCCATTTTTTCACTTATCCGTCACATACTCTTCTATTTTGTTATTTTACATTTGCTGTCTTCATTCTTATACATTTGTAATTTTTCATACACGTGCTAACGAATTGAAATAATCAAGGAACTCGGTAGCTCGACGACAAGTACGAAAGAAATTAATGCAATAAATTTATTTTGTTAATATCTCAAAATAATTTCATGTACAAATCTGAAAGAGGTTCACACAATTTTGATAATTTTCCTGACCAATCTGATCGCGAAAAAAGAACTTTTTCGATATTCTTTTGCCGTGGTTGCTCGAACAAAATATACCAAGAAATACGTCAATTCCGATGAGGCAAAAGGTGTGTTCAGCATGGAAATTCCCCTAAAGCATTCTCCTCGTTCGATCTCTCGCAAATGTTGCTAAACAGTCACAACAGTGCTATTAGAAACTCACGAATACTTACGAAAATTCACAAACAGTTATAAATGCTCACGAATATACGAAAAAACACATGGAAATATTAAAACTATACTGATAAACGCTCACAGACGCCAAAAAAGTCTCACCGATATTCATAAATTTATTAGTACCCGTAAAATATGTGCAGACACGTGCAAACACGTACGGGCACTTTGATATACGCGAAAACACACACTCATCCGATTTTGCGATCGTACAGTAAGAGGCGGAGAGAATGTGTTCGAGTTAAACGTCGGTGGGCACGCGATAAATCTCAATTATCGATCCTTTTCTACCGCAGAGCACGCATAAGACCTTTTCTCCTTTTTTTTTAAATATATATAATAAACGCAGACGTGTAATTCTGTAGGTCAAGCAATCTTGAGGATCGCCGAAGCTTAAAAACAGCTGGCCAATCGAACTGTCAAAAAGGATTTCTAAACCCTACGTTTTTTCTTCGCTGTCTCGTCTCTAGTTTTTTTTTCTACTTACGTGTATAGTTTTCTCTGCATTCGTAAAAACTTTCCAGATATTGTGTTTGGATTTTAGGAAACAATTTTTAGTGGCTCACGAAATTTGGGATTTGGTATAAAAATTGTAAAGAAATTATTTTTCAAAATAACTTAATTCACGATGTTGAAACAATATTTGTTGATAAAATATGTTTTGCGAATTGCATAAAAATATTTTTTGTTCACGATAGATGGCTCGTTTACACGAAATCTACGAGAATGATATAATAAATCAGCTGTGGTACAGATATATTTCTGGATTTTGTGGGAAATTTTTTTTTGGCTCACGAAATTTGTACATCTGCTGCAAATACAAGAAATGCAGGAAGATGAATGACAGATGTTTTTTTTTATATTCACGAAGTAAATTGTTATTTGGCTTAGAGGATTTGAATTTTTCCAGCAAAATTGTGTTGAACGTATTTTTCCAACAAAATTTGCTTCGGATCATTCGTTGGTACAATATTTCTTGATGAAAAGTACTTCGCAGTATAATATCAGAGTTTTTTTCACGTGCCAACTCGTTTACACGAAATTCAAGAAAATGATATAATAAATCAGCTGTAGCGCAGGTCGTAAAGTAGTTTCATTGCGTATACGTGAAGAGTGACGCACGCACGTGGAATGAGAGAAAAAAACGTAAACATCGAAAGAAACGGACGGCAGAGAAAAAAGTCAAGAGAGGGAGAAAGAGAGAGAGAGTCGAGTCGTTTAGTTTTCATCGTTTCTACTGGAAAGTACGTGTGACAAAAGTGCGCTCGTGCGAGTACGCAAAAATGTCTATAAAACGAATAAAAAGAAGAAAAAATGATAAAAAGAAAGACAAAGAGAGAAAAGCACGTGGCGAAGTTGAATGAAAAATGTGCGCGTATCGGTTTCGAATCGATTGCGTACCGAGCTCGAAGATTATTGAACTGGAAGTTGCGGGAAATTACGAACGCGGCTCGACACGGACAAACGCCAGAAAATCTGACGGCGAGCTCAGCTTATTCCGATTCGCTGTATAAACGCTTTTATTGTAGGCCGCGCGTGGGTTAATGACACGTAACTATCTTAGTGTACAAAATTATTAAAGTTGCTTCTGGATCGTTTGTGCTGGATGGGTGGTGAAAGGTTTCCCGAGATACTACGTCCGTTTCTTTCCTTCATAAATATTGAAACGATCTTTTCTATAAACTTGGCTTTTTATACTTAGACATAAACGTCAGTATTAATCAAGTATATTGAAAAGAGTTTTTTGATTTCCTTTTTTATAGTAATCTAAATCTAAATAACAATATCATATAGAAACAAAAGATTAACATGCTAAATGTGGCAAGCAAATTATTTTTTAAAATTTTTACGCAGCGACCAAATTTAATATATTTTTACTACTAAATTTTATTTCTTCCGGAAATTATCCTAAAATTTCATGGGAATTTGCATCGGTATAAAGAATGTTTACTCAATTTTTTGTTGACAAAAAAAGTTATGTATTGAAACTGTCATTCGTGAGGTTTTCATTAACGTTTTTACTGAAAAAATATTTATAGTGAAACTTTTTTTTCAAACAGGCAATTGAAATCTTTTGAGTGTTTAATTTCCTGTCACGTAAAAAAAATCGTGTATAACGCGCGAACACGTGTCAGAGACGTCAAAGACTCGAAACCACGTGTGGGACGATCTTCATGAATGAAAACCCGAATATTACCTCAAAGTGAGTCTCGTTACCAAATAATAGTAGTTGATACAAATAACAAACTCCGAATAAAAAAAAATTACATAAACGAAACATAATATCATCAATCCTAGATAGAAAAATTATATTTTCCCTACGAAAGATCATATAATCATTTCCAAACTATCAGAATGGAATCTGACTCTTAATCAAAATAATCTATAGCTCAATTTTTCGAGACTCACTCCATTTAATCATACATTTTTTGCCCCCTCTGAAAATATTTTCACTCTAATTTTCTCTTCACCAACTCTTTCCGTATAGTGCTATTTGGTTGTCTATTTTTTTTCCTGATGGAAATGAGCAAACACACGTGAGTAAGATAAACGTGCTCATGAATGAAAATGCGTGAACGTCCTGGACTTGTGAGTACCTACGTAGAGAAAAAAAATATAAAGGATCTCGCTCGACGAGTGGGCCTTAACGGTTTTTCAAGTCTGTATAATATTCGTTTACGTAGGTAAGTACAAATGAGTACGAGATATGGTATTCATTATGTGTTTCGTGCATTTATGTGGGTAACCAGGTACGGTAATCCACGTCGCTTATTTACTTTGGTACACGAGCTCGCGTGGGTGGTAAGCTCGAACACACCCGAGAATTTCATTTCAGTTCCCTCGCTTCACTTCCCTAACCGCTCATTACCTTTTTTTACAAAGCGCGCACGTGTGCCAGTTCTCGTGCGTTTGGATATCTTTGCGCGAAAATATTAGCGTGGCGAGTGAAGAAAAAGAAATCACAGGGAGGTATACGAAAAATATTTGTAAATTTAATAAGGAATGAATTTTAAAAAAGACGATCGTAAGTATCACATTTTATTCGGGTAAAAAAAGTTACCAGAATAAATATTCCGGAAATATTATCAAAAACTCAAAAAATGTGAATATTTTTTCGATAAAATTATTTTTTTTAACAGAGAATGTTTTACCATTGTCAGAAATATTTCCATTTTTAACTAACGTTCAATTTATTTACAAGAACATATCCTGATCTCAAAATCATTACATGTCACTTTATAGTATTTTTTTTACTTTCGTAGCTCAATTTCATAAAGATTGTTACAGAATGTTTGCACTACATTCAAAAAACATTTTACAAGATATCGATTTTGATTCGAGGAATCTATATTAATGTACAGATAAAAGTGAGAGTATTTGAAAATAACTTTTCGAACGCTCTGTAAGTGCGAGTCGGGTCTGGGTGTGGGTGGTCAGGCTATGGAGCTCGATCGCGAGGACTCGGACCGAGTTCTCTCAAGTGGAGTACCGTGCGATCGTCCATACCTACAGTTATACAATCATAGTGAAAATACATTAACGCGCGTATACGCATTCATGAGATATCATGTAGACACCGGGATAAGCACGTTTGTACTCGAAAAGTGCACTCGATCCACGCTAACTCTATTTATGCGTAAAATACACAGATTGAAGAGCACTCGGAAACATTCCTCTTCTTCGTCCTATATATCGTTCACTTTACGGCACCGGATATAATGAACGTGCTTGGCAATTCGAGTCTCAGAACTCTCATTAAATATTAACTTTTGTTCATTTAGCCTATTTTTCTCTTTATTCATTTTTTAATTATTTTTCGTTTTTCGTTCGCATTTGGATTTTTTATCTTTAAGTAAATAAATTCCTTTCAGTATATTTTTGTCGGAAAAATTTGCAATTTTTTCATATTCTCATGAATATTAATTGTAATTAGTTCCTCTTTCGTCAAAGTCGATCTATACAATTTTCGTAACGAATCCTTTGCACGCGTTACAAAATAATTCTTATAAAAGTCGGAAGGCAATGTGACTTCCTCTTTCCCACAATTTCCTAAATTTTTTCACTCTTTCTCTTTCTCTAGCTCACTCCATATTTATATCTCATCGTTTCTGACGTGTCTTCATTGAATTCTTTGTGAACTTCAGTCTCGAATTTTCACACTTACCTCACTCTGACTTACTGGCATTCTTTCTCTCGAATTGAAATTGATTAGTTCCTCCGCGTTTGTTTTTCTCCTGAATTTTTTTTTCAACTGTTCGTCGAGATTTGCTAATTAACTTACTTTATGATCTTAAACTCGGAGTTACGTGAGGTCTTTCTACTACGCGCGATCTTTTAGTGAAAGTGTTGGGAACGATCTCGAATATCCTTTGCCTCTTCCTCGCTTCCCTGTCTATATGAAACTTCATTATTAACAAAAAATAACTCATTCTCATTTTTTTTTGAAATCGAAGAAAGTTGAATTTAATAAAATTTTTTTAATGAATTTTTATTCACAGTAAAAGCAATTTTTTCTGATCACATTCAAATCTGAGATTATCAAAAAATAAGAAAAAATCGCAAACAAATAAATGCAAATTGAATCTGATTTTTATTGACAATTTTTTTCGCTGTAATTCAAAGTATAGTTTGACTTTTTTTAAAACACTTGACGAGAAGTATTTTTCAAAAGCTTTTCGTCGCATTAAAAATTGATGTTGTAAGAGGAATAGAGGATTAGTGAATGAAAAAATGTTGAAGTGTGAAAAAAAAGTCTTTGGATCTCTACGGCTTGGACGACCTTCGGATATCTCTGCATGTAGATACATATGTGCATCGATGCAGACACAAAAGCCGATACATCGAAGAAGGACTAGGCAAAGAGGCTGCTTGGCAGGTCCTCGTCCCATTTCAAATGTCAAGTGCACACCCGCAGCAAATCTTTTTCTCTCTCTTTCTCTCTTTTCTTCGTTATAATATTGCTGACTCTCACTTGGCGCATTATTCTCTCTTTCTTCATTGTACAACCTCGAATGCTTATATTCACGATGAATCTCGACACGTTCTTGGCTATCCGTCTCGAGTTCTCGTACATTTATTCCCGATGAGATTCTCGAGTTCCTGGCTCCAACTTCCAAGTCATCGAATATCGAACGAATTTTTACTCCGAAGATTCTCGACAAAATTGGCAACGAAAATCCTTATGAGCATTTGTACATTTGCTACATCCACGAAACATTATTCACCGTGATTAGATTCGAATTAGGTTTTTCATTTAATATTCAAAAATTATAATTTTTTTGTCTATATTTCCGGACGTTACTACTTATTAAATATAAATATCCATGACAAAAAATTTTATGAATGCGCATCTCGTTATTTGAAAAAATAACAAATTACTACTTTGCATATGAAATCGAAATGAACATTGTAAGATGTGAAAAACGACGAGTGGAAAAAAATGGCTAAAATATTTGCAGCGTTGAAAAACGAATGAAAAGATTTAACTATTAACTTTTAATAAATTCAACAATAATTTTACCGGTCTGCCTTGGCGAAAACAATTATTTGAGAAATGATAAAAATTGTGCGTATTAAATTATTGGATATGAATTTGCTCAGCAATTCGAGTCTGCGCCTCAAGGCACCTAAGGATAATTCTCTCAGCCGAGCATTCGATTACCGACCGTGCATTCCCGAGTATTTATTTATACATTCGCTCATATATGTATACATATTTATATCTATCTGTGTATATAATATTTGAATTCTTTCTTTCTGAACTCCTATCGCGAACTTATCTCGATGTCATACGAGAACTCCTCCATCTCTTCGCTGCCTTTCTCCGTATCCTCGCTATTTTCCTGTTATTTACTACCCGGCTCGTCTTTTATCTTCCTTCCTCCTCGTATCGCTTCTTCCCTTTATCTATCCACATTTTTTTCCTTTTTTTTACTCTCCCCCAATCTCATCCTTGAATTTTTCCTAAACCCACCACCCATCTCGACGTAATGCATCCTTAAATTTAAGAGTCTTCCTTTCTATGGGACATTGACAACGGATATTTCGTTTTACTACTTTTTCGAATTTTTATCTCATTTTTATTTCCTCTTTTCGTTTATATCTATTCTCATAGAGAATTTCGTTTTATATCCCTGTCCAAATGATTTCGGAAATTAAAGGAAAATTTTTGCCTCGCCAGGAATATTTGCAATGATTATTTGATATAAATTTATTGCATACATCCAAGTTTGAATCATTGTGAAAAGTTTTTAGTTTGGGAGATTGCACTCGATGAAATAATGAGGAATATAGGTATAAATTTGTATTTTTTCTCGTACAGATAATGAGTTATTTGAGATACATATATCTGTGTTTTGATTTCTGTGAACGTTGCGAAATTAATCGCTCCCTTGTTTTATCAACCGACTCCTCGGGAAGAAACTTGTCGCGCAGGCGTACTCGCTCGTATTTATACGTCCCCCAGGCTTTACGTTTCCGCTGACGATAAAATGTTGCGCTGTCGAATTCAGGGCACGAGAGAGATTACGTAGGTGTGGCAGCATGCGATCTCTCGTTGTTGCAACGTTCAAAACCGAGACGCGCTCATTCGACGGGTGAAATAAAAGGAAACGGCGCGAGAAGTACCAGGCGAGTATAACCCTCGTGGGCCGAGTTTTCTTCTTTCTCGAGATTCACTCTCACTCTCGCAACGGAACATGAAAATATTAAATTTTACCAATCATTGATACACATATGATGGATAATTATGAAGAAATGTTTTTTGATTTATTTTCTCACGAAATTTTCTTATGATTTACAAAAATTACAAAGTTCTTAATCCATTTTTTTTCTCTTTGTGTGCTACAGAAAATGCTTGAACTTCGGTCAACTTCAATGCAACGGGAAGTCGGTGCAATCGTTACACATCTATGGTGAGTTGATTTTTATGGTTTTTCGTAACGAGAATTTTAATATTTATCATCATGTACAACTTTTATTCACGCCGAACAATTAGACCGAATTTTTTCTCAAACCTATCAACAACTTTAAGATGAATCGAAAAATCTTTTGAATCGTGAAGGAAATAATTTGCAATTTTTGTGAATAATTTTTCATTTTACTGACAAACAATTTACTTAAGGTTGTGCGATTTTTTATGATTAAAAAAAGAGTCATATACCCTTAAACGTCCATGCACGTACGAAAGAATATGTATTTTCAATTTTTCGACGCTTTCCGAGTTTTTTCTTTTCAAGCGCTTCTATTTTTCCATTCCCACTCTCGTCGAGCTTTTCATTTCACTCTTTTTCCCCTAAGTTGTTTTTTACACCTTCTTTTCCTTATCATTGTTCTTTCGCGATTCTCATCTCTCTTTTTGTATTTTCACTTCTTTTCACACATTTTTTTCGTCTTTTCAATTTTCGCGTTTTTTTCTCTCCGCCTCTCAGTTTTCCTTTCTCTCTGCATCTTTGCGTTCCCCCTGAGCACGACGACGTCACGTCTCCGATCCGCGAGCACGCACGACGCGTGTTTGCCGATTTTTTCCTTCTCTCTCTCTCTGGCCCTTTTCTCTTCAGGAGGGAAAAGATCTCTCGATCTCACACGTTCTTTCTCCTCTTCCCCCTCGATCTTGGCGAGAGGGAAAGGGACGGATCGAAAGAAGGAAAAGAAAGGGAGAGTATGTGTCGGAGGATATTCCGGCGGAGCTGCCGAGCACAAAGTCCTTTTGATCTCGAGACAAAAGCTTCTCGCGCTCTCTCGCCTTCCCTCGAGCGCAACTTCTCGTGCTTCCTCCTCAACGCGGTTGGTCACAGCTCGACGTGCACGCGGCCAAGAGTCTACCGGAGTTTCGCCCGTGGGAAGAGAACGTTCTCGTACATCCGAGCAAGAAAAAAAGGGAAGAAAAGGCACGGAAGGGATGTATAAGAGCATTTTTTTCCCTCTCGCTGTCCCTCCTCGCTCTCTCCCTCTCTCTTTCTCCCTTTTTCCTCATTTTTTCTCGTTCTCTCTTCGATGAGAATCATGCCGTTGCCTAGCGACCTTGCTTGACCTCGAGCACCATCATCTCAAACATCATTTTGCCGACTTGCCCCTCCAAAATCCTCTTTCGCCCTTTTCCATTTTACTATATATTTCTCGAAGTTACGGACTTTCTTTTCAAGGGCAAGAATCATTGCGTCTTAGAACATTTTTCGATCGATTTTATGTATTATACATACATCATTTTTAGGCTGTCTCCCAAAACTGACTGTCAGAATTGCAAATTTTATATTCTAATTCGACTGCTGATAACTCAAGTGCTTTTTAACGTGCCTTTAAAACGGTAAGTGATGCTCTGCTCAATAAAATTTGTCAACTTTTTACAATGCACTAGAATTTCAAAAATTTGTGAAACATTAAAGAGAATGTAATAATTCGAAAGACTGGATCTTATTTTATATCGTTAATTTACCGATTTTTCTCACGCTGCCTGAAAAAATAGAACAAACAAATTAAGAGCCGAGGTAAGGGATTATGTTATTAGATTTGTCCCGTGTGACTCGCTGATTTTTCGCTCCATGATCCCGACGGATGGACAATTTTCTCACCGAAAGAGAGTGAATGGCCCCATTGGCTACGAAACTTTAGTCACGATAAAGCCTGGGAAAGTCTTGGACAAAACTGCACGGTACCATTTTTCTCTCTTCTCTTCATTTTTATCCCTCTCGCTCCTCTTCCTCGTTGGCTTAACTCGTCCGGTGTAAGCGTTGCGAACTTGTCGTAATATCCTGGTCTATAAAGTCCTCCGGGTTCGTTCCAACTTAACTAAACGACGACGAGAAAGAAGAAATGAAAAGAGAGAGAATGAGAAAAAAAAATAGAGGACCTGGCAGATGAGAATCGCCCGAGCGTAACCGAGAGACGCGACGAGAATTCGCAAGACGCTTTTCTCTCATTTCTTTTTCTTTCTTTTATACTCGAAACCCCTTTGGCGCAAACCTAAACGCCGGGGACTGTGCGGATTATTAGAGAAAACCCAGTGACCCGAAACTTTGATTCCTCGGGCGGACTTTTTTCTATTTTCCCGTCGATGGGATCTTTCGCTTGCTCTCCGCGTGTCTGTGAGAAAAAAAATAACCTCTTTTTCTCGATCTTCGATTTTTTCTTTCATTCCGTTTTTCAATGGAAAGAAAAATATTCGGTATTGTCTGCGACAGGAGGGAAACAATCTAATCGTCATGAAAAATAGAACTCTGCACGAAATGAAATGTCGCAAAAAAACTTGGGGAATCTCGGAGGAATTACCCAAAGAAGTATACTTTCGAAAACCGAATATAGGGGAGGGGGGGGCAAAATGGGGTACTTAAGAAAAATTTCCGAATCTAAGAGTTTAAATATGCTGAATTTTTTGTTTTTTAATCACAATTGAAGGAAACAAATTCAATTTTCAACTGAAATAAAATTTCATGAGAAAAAATTTTTTTTTCAGTTGTCAAAATGGGGTACCTCTGCAAAAAGTACGAAAAAATGTTTTTCTCATAATTTGTTAAGTTATTATTAGCTTTGACGTCTTATTTCAAGTAATTAATTGATGATTTATATTCATTTTTGTTTAAATGTG
>JAPYYX010002192.1:0-17809 GCA_030522605.1 Cremastinae sp. B BG-2022a | reverse complement strand
TCGGTAACATGCATTTTTTAAGACTCTAATGGAATCTTTGATGTTTAGTTGAGATAAAAATCGAAAAATTGTAGACCTGTTAGGTCTAGAAATGTACTTGACCTTCAATTAAACGCGTTTATTTAGCATCGCGCCATAAGACGCTGTACAAAATTCCCATATTTCGAAATTCAATTTCTCAAAAAATCGGTCGGTGAGGCATACTTTTTTTTTGTTCTAATATGTCCAGTTTCATCTGATTTATAACATATTTTAAATTCAGATTTTTGTCTAATATCATTGATGTTTGATCAACCCCCTTAAATGCAGTTGGGAAATTTTGTACAATTTTTCTAAAATGTATATCAATTTTTTTGGGAATTAATATTTTGTTCACTGTTAAAAATTGTATGGGAAAAACATTACTTTTTCTTTCAATTTCCTTCATTCAAGGAAAGTCAATTTCTTGCGACTTTTTTTTCCTTTGTTTTCTCATTTTCTTTTCTCGATTCATTCTCGTAGCATCATCAAGCGACGCGAGATAATGTTTCGTCATCCGGAAATAGTTGGAAACTAAAAGGCTATCGGCTCTCCGGTGCGTGACATTGCCGGGTCGGAATAAAGAGAAAGATTCCTCTCGTTCGCGTTGATCGTTTTCTTCTGCTATCCGCCCTCGAAGGAATGGTCACGTACACTCTTTTTCGTCTCCGATCGCTAGGAAATAAGTTATTTCGCGGCTAAGCGAGTCTCTTACTTTTTCCAGTCCCCGGACGAGATCGTCGTCTGAAAAATGGTCGGCGAAATGCCACTGCTACATTCCGGAAATAGCATCGACGCGGGAATTGGAAATTGGACGAAATTGGACTTGTTCCAAACAAATTTGGAAGAGGGAGAAGAATTTCGCATTCGTCGTGTGTCGTTTAATTCTTGTTGGAGTCAATTTGCGGTGATGCGACAGGGATAACGTATTTTCGTTTGTTCGAGAAATATTTACAAGTGTGGAAAGGATACAACGTGTAAAATTCGTGAAAAGGAAAGAGACCGTAGAAACGAGAGACAAAATACGAATGAAGTTTTAATTAAAAAAGAACATGTGAAAATTTTTAAAAATTATAGGAAAAATATGAGAATTTGAATTTGAATTTGAAAATATGAGGAAAAATATGAGAATTTGAATTATAAAACTTGGAAAACATATTCAAACGTGAATATAAAAAAATTGAAATAAATTTCAGAATTTGTCGTATAGAACAAAAAGCTCTTGAATCAATTATAAAAATGTCAAATTGAAAATCTACATTTTTAGCACGCCGAAAAAAATTTTTTGAGAATAAATGAATATTTATAACACATATGTGTAAAGAGTAAATCCAATAATATTCGTGCCTATATTGTATAATATTTGTTCATTTTTATATTTTACGATATGCGATACGAATTTATAATCCATCTATGAATGAACTCGGATGAAATTTCAACGAGCGAGTCTCCGTAAATTTAACTCCAAAAATATGTGAGACGAAAATTTGCAGCATCCTGAATTTTCTTTAATAGTCCACGATAAGAAAACGAGAGGAAGAAAATACTCGTGAATAATGGGACACGTCGAGAGGAGAAAGAATTCGAAAATTCAAGCTCAGAGACAAGAAATCGCGAAGTAGAGGAAAATTCGGATATTCGAAACGGAAAAAAGAGGATAGGAAATTCCGCAACGTTTGGAGAAAAAGAGACACGATGTGTCTTTTCTCGATAGAAAGCTCCGCGGTTCACCGAATGCATTGCATATAAGTTTGTTCAGTGCATGAGCGCAGCTGTGCGATATTGGCTTCTCCGGAGCGATCTTTCTCCCAGCTCTTTCTCGGGCTATAGGGCACGGGAAAGTAGGTATTTGTCTTATTCCCGAGTATCGTTACACACCGCGCGTTCGACTAGACGACTGCGAACACGTATATATTCCGTAACATTCGTACGTGCCGTAGACATAACTTAGAATCAAAGGCGCGCCAGATACCGTTCTCCGATCGAAGGTAAAAAATAAACAAAAATGTGGCGAAAAAATATTAGCTGAAAATCTGTGCGAATTTTCATTCTGAAGGTGTAAGTATAGATAAACAAAAAATATCACAAATTTGAATCTCGGGTGATATTTTTTTCGAAAATAATGGCGAAAAATTGATAAAAAATCGCTCTAAATTTTTCCAAATTTTATTCTCCATGTTTGAAGAAACGAATCTAAAATTCGAATTTCGAATGAAATGTCAAAATTTGCTTGCCGAAAAAAAAACTAAAAAATTGTACAAAATTTCTGCGAATCTTGTTCTCCACGTGCAAAATTCAAAAATCTCTCAAATTCGAATTTCAAGTTAAATTTACTTATGAAATTTGCCGTTATTCCAAAAAGTAATGGCAAAAATGAAAAATACTTGTCGAACTAGCCGCATATATTCTTGATGGAGAAACTTGCGCCTTCTCTCGTTTCTTCTCTTTTCTATCATTTTTTCCCGATTTTTTTTCCAATCCGCAAGAACGTCGTTCGAGCGCGACCTCACCGTCGCGATATTCGCGCGAGAAAGCATCCAGTATACCCGAACTCTACCGCTTTGTGAAGAACTTTCACGGAATTTTGTTAGACAATAAAAACATTACTCATTCGCACGTCCAAGTATTCCGAGGAAATAAATTTTCGTGAAACTCCTTATTGCGATAAATAATATATTTTATATAAAATTCAATAATGATATTAATTTATTATCGTTGCATTTTTAATAAAATATATTAACGATTCTTCTGAATGTGCATATTTTATAAATCCAATATAATTTCAATCAGACCTAGACCAAAATAATAATAATAATTCAATGACAGTCAATGAATTTTGCTCCAACCTTCATCAAAAACTATAAAAATAAATATTTATAAATACGATAAAAAATGTTCATTGAAGAAATAGTTGAATCTTTTTTAAAAAATCGAATTTAAATTTCTTTATCACAATCCAAATTTTTTTTACAAATCACCAAAATTCAGAATAGACAAATTTTTGTTGAATATTTTAAAAAAATTATACTGTTACACTGCCATAATTTTTATTTCCTTCTAATACGATTAAAAAATTCTGTAATAATTATCCATCCAAAATCCAGAAAAATCAAATTATCGTTTCATTAGTAAATTCCTACACCCTCACCCACGTTTAAAAATTCAGCAATTACATAATTGGATCCAGAACCTACAAAACTCGACTAAGAAACTGATAATAATAACGATGTCTTTCATTGGATGAAATCCCTTTGGGCACGCGCACGAATTCTTGATTTATCGTATGCGCATTTATTAAGGGGCTAGGCTGCATTAAACAGCGGAGAGGATCGGTAACGGATGCTGCGTGCAAGTCCCGATGCCTTCGGGCGAAATAATAGGCATACGCATAATGTTGTCAAATACCCATTCACCGCTTTTTAGACGCAGAGAATAAGCACGGGGGCGCACACACCGATGCATCTGTACACAATTAAACTCTCATATGTACACACACACGGCATACATTTGTAAATTTTTAGATCTATATTATAGCCAATAAATACATAAATATCTACATACATATTACAATTGTATATACGCGTCTCGAACGGTTCTCCGTTTACCGGTTTTACTTTTTTATAATTAGTCATATCTCCGCGCTCGAATGGGTGAGATATGATCCAGGCGTGTGTTATACCCGTTGACGTACCCTCATATTCCGCATACGTAATATTCGAATTATCTCAAAGTATCGCTTTTATAACCTCGCGACGCTCGCTCTGGAGAAACTCTTTGAATTCTCATTTATTTAACAAATTGTATCTTCTGTCTCTCTCTAGTTCTCTCTCTATAATGTTCTTGTATAGCACGATTGGTAATGAGTTGTTATTAAATTAGTTTTTTTGGGTTGTTGGAATGTTGGAAAAAAGTAGGAATTATATTTTTGTTATTGATAATTTTTTAAATTTGAATTAGGTCAATTTTTTTGGATGATGTGATTTAATTTGGATTTTATAGAACTTGAATAAATACAATACAAAAGACAAATTAAAAAAATTATTGCGCAAGTTTTGCATTAATAAAATTCATTATTCTTTTGAAAGAGAAGGAAGAGAATTTTTTATAATCTGAAGGTTTTTTTATTTGTTATAATTCGAGAAATGAAATTCTTTAGGATTTAATCATTTCGTGAGTCCATCTAGGACAGAGGCAACTTTGAAATTTCGATAGTTTGCTGACGTTATGCGAGATCGCTATATGCGAAGCCTGACAAAATATCTTGGGTAATTAATCGATTCCGGATGAGTAATTTTATCCTTGGGCAGCAGCACGGAAGATCCGAAGTGCGGTTCGGCATTTACACGCTTCGAGCGCAAGGGGTCAACGTATCGAAGCGAAAAAGTGGCCGAAGGAGTTACTCACATGGTTATAAGGGAAAGGCCAAAAATATACACACACGCGGCGGGGGCATCTTCTTTCACTTTGGCGAGAAATTTGTCCGGGAGGATCGAAAGGACACGACAAGTATTGAGAGGAGAAATTCAACGGAAGGATGAGCCTTGGGCAAAAAATATAATTCACGAAAATAAAAGAGAACGAACAAAAAAAAAGAAGTAAAATAAAAATAATCCAACAAAAGAAGTTTAAAGGAGAGAAAAATTTACAAAATAATGAAATATAAACAACCAATGAGCAAATATTTAAACAAATTAATAAAAAATCACCCAAAAAAGCGAAACTAAAAAAAAATTCGAGAGAACATAAAAATAAAAGATGAAGAGAGAAAGGGAGCGAGAGAGGAAAATAAAGCGAAGGTTCGGTAATAAGTAGAGGTTCTCGGTGCCCGAAGCTCGGAGATCCAGGTGAGTCAGGAGCTCGCGAGGGAGGGAGGATAAAGAGAGCGACAGAGAGAAGAGAGAAAGAGAGAGAGAGAGAGAGAGAAAGAGATAAAAGTGTTTTGCCGTGGGCGCTGATATAACGGTGACGGTCTCAGGTCGCCAGTGGCCTCCTTACCGAACATTCTCCCTCTTTCCTTCTTTTTTTTCTCTTTTTTTTTATTCTCCAGCCTCTTTCTCTTCCACAGCCTCCGTATCCCTCGTCGCTCTCCCTCTTTTATTTCTTTTTTCACTTTTTTTTTCTCTTTGGGAAGATTTTCTCGACGGAGGACCGCAACAGCTCGAGATTCGTGTAACTGTACAGTTTACGCGCTTCTCGAGATGCGTTTACTCACACGTTTAAAATAAATTGTGTATGTAGATATCTGTATATTTATTTACAGATGGATACGCGCATAAGCGCGAGAATTAAGCGCGCTACCTCGATGCGTGACCGAGTCGCGGCCTCCGGTCCGCTCCGTCTCATAAATAAAATTACCTCAACGCTGGTGGCTCTGGTGCATCATTTCTTCATTTGGTTTTTTATAAATAATTGTGATTTTTCGTTAAACAATATTATTTATCCTTCGTTTCAATTCTTCCGCTATTTAGATAATTTTTTATCCATTTTTATAGACGATTGTCTTTCGCATTTCGGTTGAAATATCAGCTTGGACGTTTTTTCAATTTTTGTACATTTTAAAGATTTTTTTGTTACGGAGTGAAATTTATTTTAATATTTATTGTATTTTTTCTCGTTTTATTTATATTCAATCAATTTTGTCGTTCAAATTTTCAATCTTGTAAAAAATTTTGTCAATCTTATAAAAAAAAATTTTTCAATTTATTGCAAAATTGAAACCGATCTTCCTATCCGATCTATATCTATATAAAATAATAAAGGAAAAAATGTTTTTCTTTTTGTTACTTCCAATTTTTCATTTTCGGATCTTCTCTCGTGGAATATTAAACTTCGATCGGAGTTTCTGTGAGCGAGGAACGCAAACGCACAGCGAGAACGAGAAACTTGAATAAGAAAACAGGAATAGAAGGATTTCGCGGTTTACCGCCAGCGGATTAGATGACTCGGCGTTATTAACATTTCGAAAAAATATATATACGCGGATCCCAATTCAAGTTACGAAACTTGGAATAATTAAGCAAAAACATAAATGAAAAATTGCAAAAATAATTACAAATACCGAAGTCGAAAAATTTTATTTCAAAACAATAAAACTATTACCCTCAACGCAAACAAATAATTCGACACAGAATTACAAAATAAATAATTGAAAAATCAACTAAAAAAAAATCAGCACAATGTGCAATTAAAAAAACATTCAACACATCCAGTATACAATAAAAATCATTCAAAGCCAAAGACATCGAAAATAACAATAAATAATAAAATCACAAATCTAAACAATTGAGAAAGTAGAAATTTTAATTACAAAGAGATTATTTGTGATTCAAATTAAATGGAGCGAATGCTCTCGTGATCATTCAGTAGAAAAAAGAAAAATAGATTTGACTCATCATAGTGATTTTGCACGGATGTTCTGCGAGTGAATCGTGACTGGGAGATAGGGGCAAAAAAGAGGAGAGGGATGAGAGGAGGGTAAGGTCGGATACAATTGAGAGTCAGGAGCCAGGAAAGTAGCAACGGGTCACAGAGTGCATATTACTATGTACCGGAACGTATAAATACAGGCTCACACACGAAAGTTTTATTATGTACATGTAACGTGTACACATATGTGTATGCATGTACGTATATGCATTTAAGATATTGTGTGTACGGTCGAGGAGCATCAGGTGTACCGTACCGAGAACCGGATAGATTCAATTCCCCTTACACGCACCATTTCTCTATTTTTCTCACATTTTATTTCATTCGCGCCAACCTCGTTTCATTTTTCCATTACGTCTCCGATTACACGGCAGCGTTTATATATTAATTTTTATTTTTTTATCACGTTCTCACTTTTCAGAATCTCTCTGTGAAAAATTGTAAAAATACGTCACACGTAATTTGAGAATTTTACAAAAATCTATCAAAAGATTTTTATTGTGTTTTTATATTTTTGAAAGCTTTGCGTCAAATAATATTTATTATGTAATGATTAATAATTATTAGAGGTTGCTTAAATTCATTTTAATAAAATATTTGAAAATGTTTTGTAAAAGTTATTCGAATAGGAATTTTTTTATTATTTATTTACTATTTTCAAAAATTTGTTTCGACAATCGTCTCGTCATCAATAATTTCTATGAAAAAATGATATTAAAATAAAAAATAAAAATCAAAGGAAAATTTACAAATCCACAGCAAATTTAATTGGTACGAAAAGTCCTTTACGCTCGTACAAAAATAAAAAAAAATAGAAGTGAGAGAAAAATTGACGAACGCATGCAAAATTTAATTGGGACGGAAAGTCCTGTACGCTCGTGCAGGTGTTATGAATGAATATAGAACGTGACACGTGTTCGGGTATTCGGCACAGATATTCCCCGAGCATGTTAACAATGAAACAACATTGTTGTGCGAGAATTATTGTCCAAAACGGGCAAAACGAGAGTGCTCCATTGTGCCAGGGTGAGAGATAAAAAAATGTGAAATAAATATAACTATATAAGAGAGAATATGATAAAGATATGTGGAAACGAATATTTTACGCGACAAAATGTAGCGAGTAGCTTTTATATTTTTTTATTGTTATATATTCATTTTTCGGTCTCATTGAATGTGAACGTTGAATTACGACTGCGTTTGCCAAAAGGGCTTGAACAATCGTTGCATTTTCCGGTGCATGCATGGGCCCACAGATGCGTTTTCCCCTTTATACGGTTTGACTGTTCGTAATCTCGGTCGCGTGAAAATTGTTCTCATGAACGCTGTAACGTGGAAAAAGCTTATTTCTCGAATTAGAAAATTCCCGGAGATAATTATATGATTTCCAGAATGGTATATTAACGTGAGTGGTATTTTTCTTTACAACTGACGTTTCGAGACAGTGATACTCGATTTTAGTGAAAAAAGAAACTCTGAAAACATTTTATGAGCATTTTATTTTATTTCTTTCTGACTTTTTTGTCTATTTTAGTCTTTTTTATCAGTTTTGATGAATAGTTATTCGATTTAAGTTCAAAACGATGGTAAATTTTTTTTAATTTTACTTTCGTTCAGCAAAGATAAAAAATATTCAGTTGTAATATGATTATAAATATTTTAAAAAATGAGAGAAATTATAAAAAATGATATTGTCAAATTTTGAAAATTTTTTATAAACAAGTCTTGACAATGTCTCTCGAAACATCAAAAAATACCGAAAAGACGTTTTTAATATAACGCTAAAAAATTCTGAAAATGGTTTATCTATTTTTTAAGATGATCAGACGATTTTTTGCCTCTTCGGTTCCGAGGTGAGGAAAAAAAGATTCTCGGGATGAAATTTCTTTCCGAAATTTATTGGCACTTTCGAGATTCTTGAAAAGCATCAAAAAGATTCCGTGACTAAGATGATCACGGAAATACCAAACATATTTACAAGATGAGACATTTTCGAAGAAACTTTTAGCAAATGATTATAATATCTCAAATTAGTGAAAATTCTTCATCGAGCCCTAAAAGAATTAATTTTTCTCAACACCTTCATAATTATGAATTATAATTAATAGTTTAATTAAAAATCAATATTTTGTTATTTTTAAATTGTTTATATTGTTATAATTTTTTAACAATAATGTTTTATCATTTTCAAAAATGTTTCTATTTTGAACAAACTTCAATAATAAGTCAAGCACGTCAAATATATTTTCAAACGCTATCAATTATCCGACAAAGTTCGATAGCTGTCACTTTTTTCATGAATTTCCATATTTTACTTAGCAATATAATATTTTGTTCACCGATCGGCGAAATAAGTAAAGAGAAGAAAATTTAAATGCGAGAAATAAGCCCCTTAATGAGTTCATTGGGCTGTAAAAGTGGACGTAAATAATGAAAAAAAGGAAGGCAATACGATAAATGTACGAGGAGGAAAAGTGTCTGACAGTAGAGTCGTAAATCTTGATCGGTTTATTTCTAATTTTCTGTCTAATGAGGAGTCTCGGCCTCTGACGGGATTGTATCCTTACCGGCTCGAGTGCAGCTTCCGTTCTAACGCAATTCGACGTGAAAGATTCTACGAGCGGGCTCGACGTTAAACTCGCCAATAACGAGAAAAATGCCACCCTAGCATGAGACAACCTGGAATTTCGTTTGCTAATTTACTACACTTTTCTTTATTTCTCTTCAATAATATTTCAACTTTGATAAATCGGCGCGTAACTTTTATGCGATCGTTGATATTTTACGGGCAATTTCGGATGTAATATTTTTTATGGAAAATTTTCAATTGTTCATTGCATGAAAAATGTAATACAAAATAAAAATTGAACATGTAAATTTATTCTTGAATTATAAACGTATTGAAATATTGAGAACCTTAATGTTTGAAAAATGATATTCATAGTGTAATATCTTTATAATTTGAGAATTTTTTTGTTCTTTATCTGGCGAAAATTGATATTTGAGCGATAAAATTCGACCTTGGAAAGATAAGAATAAAAATAAGCGAAATATCAACAAAGAATTTATTAAATAATAATTGTCTAATGAACAATGCAATTAATAGAAAAAATTTTCGAAAATGACTCTTGAAGTTGAATTTCACTATTTATTCAACAAAATTTTAGGAGGTTGTAAAAATCATCTAATAATTGGACAATCAAAAATAAAATTCGAAAGAGTGCTTCATAGACAAAAATTCCTCTAAACATTCTAGACTCTATTTATTTCGTCACAAAATTTTCACCTGTTTCTACAACATAAATAAAAAAAAAATATACATAATATAAAAAGACTGAACAGAACGAAAAAAAGAAACACATGTGTCGAATCGTCGAATAATTCCGTTAACCCAATTCCATCCAGAGAAAAAAGATAAAACGAGATTCACTGGCGAGGCTCTTATTGTAATCGGAAAAGCATTTACCCTGATGAGATGAATTCAGACTGCGAAAAATCGAGGAAATTAACCGAAAACGCGACCAAATAAAACTGCAATTTATATTTTTACATTTTTTTGTAATTCTTTTTAGGAAAAACGCTGACGAGAATCGGAACGTGATCGAACTTTTCGATCAATTAAGATCGATTGTTCCACATTCGTTCAATTTTTTTTTTTCTTAATTTTCCGTGACTATTTTCTCATCAAATTCATTTTGTACTCGTTTTATTTTGTATATTATTCCAATTTGTTTTATTCTACTTCAATTTCACATCCTTTATTCCATTGTTTGGGCTTCTTTTTTATTTCATTTTATATTCCCCGTTTGGAGGAAGTAAAAGTTTCGTGGAAGAAACGAATTAATTCGAAACTGGGCGAGTCTCTATACGCGATCTCAATTCTTAAGAAGGAAGCCTGTGCGAAACTTTCGTATAGGGAGGAAATGTCGCGATGCAAGAGCTCGCGTTATTATGCGAATTTCGTGGAAGCGCATCACTCCGCGTTTGCCCGCGGGTATTCATCGGGTTCCGAGTCGGCCTCGCTTCGATTGCACTTCTTGAATTTTAAGCGACTGCGAAGCCGGGAACCTAAATTGGAACTTATGCTAATCCACGTGTAAAGATACAAAATCATTCCCAACCGGAGAATTATTCTCTCCCTACTTGAGCTTCCTCGTTGTGCGACTTCACTCGTTTATTTTTCACACGATTCTTTCCCAGAACACAAATTAACGAATTTCGTCTCGTTATGGGCTGGGAATTAAATTATTATAAAATGTGATACAAAGTGGTCGTTAAAAAAATTTGATAATTAGGACCGTACATAGATCGAAACAATTAAATTTTTTTATATTGAATAAAAAATACTGTGACGTAAATTTAAAATTAAAATTTTCTTGGTTAATTTTTACAGAATTTTTTTAGAACAATTAATGAATTTTGTCGATTTCAATTTTAACATTTAAAATCGAAATTACCGAATGATATAAAAAAAATTTGAGACGTTCATTACGAGTTAGTATTTATAAATTGCGAAAGAGAAAATAAAAAAAAATAAAATGATGTGAGGATAAAAGTTATAGTATATGAAAAATATGATATAACAGGGAGAGTAAATAAGAGTTGAGGATACGTTAGGAAGGAAGGTTGAATCGCGAGACAAGCGCGTACAGCAGGGGATGAGAAAATGTTGCTTGGACGAGGAATCGAGTTACACACGTACGGAGCTCGGAAACGTTATTTCTCCTCGATCGTATATTACAAAATTCTAATCTGTGAGAAAGGAAACGACACGCGCTGGAATACGAATGTTTTCCTAACGTAAAGCAAACGTAGCGAATTTTAGGGTAAAATAATGCAAATAAAAGTATACGAAAAAAGATTTTAAAAATGAGTTGAAAAAATTAATATAAAAATTATATGAAAGCGTACTATCGTGAAAAAATATGGTAAACTGGACAAAAATGAACATGAAGTTATTAAAAGCTGCAGTAAGATCGAAAATATTTTTCAAAATGCAAAAAAATGTACACGTGAAAAAAATGAAAAAATAATTTAAAAAATTGATATAAAAATTGTATGAAAGCGTACTAGAGTGAAAAATATGGTAAAGTGGACAAAAATGAACATGAAATAATTAAAAGCTGCAGAGAGAGCGAAAATATTTTAAAAATGCAAAAAGATTTAATTAAAATTAACGAAAATTGTTTGTTAAATATATAAAAATATTGAAGGTACAGAAACTGTTGTTCGTGTAACGTCACGCGAGAGACAGCTCGACGATTATTCGGGCAAAAAGAATTTCAACATTATTCCGTCTGGCTTGAAAATTGCAAAAAAAAAAGAACCGAGTAGCGAATTTTTTTGTCCACTCTACAAAAACACGCGTGGAATCGTTCGTTCGCAAGTTGCACCAACATTCCCGTTGCGAGAGTGTCCTAAAAAAAACCTCGATAGAGTATTTCTCGTATTGTTTTTCTATTTTTTTTTCCAATAGCGTCGACAGATTGACGATTTCGGGTCGAATGTTTCGATTCTGTTATCTCTCTCAGGATTTTATTTAAAGGTCGCAATTTCTATTCAAATAAAAAAAAATTCTCTCAACACAAATAGAGATTTTAAAAGTATAGATTTATTTAGGTTTAGAAAATATAGATTTAAAAAAAATATAAACAAAATATAGATTCATGAAAGAAATGATAAATAATTGTTCGTTCAAGGAGATAAAACATTTGTACGAATTTAAATATTATTTATCATTTTTCTAAATTTCCAACATGAATATTCCCTAGAAAATTGATGTCATTTTATTTTTTTAGTAAAAACAAGAATTTTTCTTGCTTAGATTCAATTTATCTGATTATAAAATTTAATGATGGTATTGAATCAGCAAAAGTGATTTTATGTATGACAGTGGTAAGAATATTTTAGAACCGTAAATGGCGGTGGCGTAATGACAATTTTTATAGCTAGAATGCAATTGTCCTCGTGCTGTACCGGTGAACCATCTTTTTTTCTGATGTGCATTTCTATACAAACACGTAATAGCTGCACGTTTAGAGTGCATTGTTGTTTTTTTTTCTCGAATCACCACGGTTAACAATTTACTGGTCAATTTAATTTTTTATTTAAATCATTCAAATTAGAGGTAAAAAGCCCTTGAATCTTTGATGTTATGTATTTTTACTGTATGTTACATAAAGTTATTTTATTTTTGCATTTAAAAAAATCACAAAAGATTTCAACTGGTCTCAAAAAATCGATTTCATGATATTATTTTAATTATTGGTATTTTTTTATTAATAAATCGTTTGTTGAAAAATATTCGTGCAAACTGCTCCAAAATGCCATATTTGAATTACGTAATCATTCGATAATTTTGTAATGAAAAAAAAATTGTTCATTCATTAGAATGTAATATTTTTTATATTCCTCAAAAATACTATGAAGATATAGTCGTGAGTTAATTTAAAAAAATTTAGTATACTGTTGTACCGTAATTAGGTCCAAAATTAATTTTCGACTTTGAAAAAGAATCCTAAACAATTATTACATACCTTTTTAAAAAAATGTTCATAGATACATAATAAATTCTTATATATAATTAAACAGTTATTAATGAAAATCAATGAATATTTATAACGATATAAATCGAGAGTGCAAATTGGTACTCACCATGACCGGTGTTTTTTTTAATTCCAACAGGTATCAGCAAACCGCATGTCCTCGGAGCACACTGTAGCACACAAGGTTATACACAGAATTCACCGGTAACACAAGATTATCACGCAACAATAATTTTGTATTAAAAAAAAAATTATAAAAACATACGATTAAAAAAATCACAGTGCCGAGTAAACATTTAAGTACACTTCACTTCACAATTTTACTGACAGAAACAGGAGTGCGAAATCCACGTTAAAAAAAATGGGGGGTGCAAAATTACAAAAATGATTTTTTGGATCGAAAATATTTCGCGAAGTTCGTTCACCGCGTTGAACGAGCAACGATAAAACGCGCATGCGTGAGAAAACACTACCGGCTTGGGAAAGACGTTGTTTTTTTCGACTCTCCTTTGCTCCTTTCTTTCTGCGCGTACGTTTTTTTTTCGCCTCTCTCCTGGGATAAACAAAGCGCGTGTGGCCGGTACTCGGTGCCAAGGCCAAAAAAGCCAGCGCCGAGGGAGTATCAAAACATTTTTCCCTCGCGCATCCTCCTTTTCCCTGTATAAATATTATAATTTCAATTCACCGGTTCCAATGATTTTTCGTTCACTCGATTCGCGCATACGCGAAAATTCTCATTGGCCGATTCGTCACGCAGATGGCGCGAGTTACAATTTCGCGAAAAATAGTCGGTAAGAGAGAAAACACGAGCGGGCCCGGCGTATTGTTTTTATTTATTTCGTTATTCAAAAACGAAGCTGCACCAGAGCGCCGACGCGACGTGATTTTACCACGTGAAACCGATTGTTTTTCAACCTGGCGGTAAAACTCGACTGAGGCTCGCGAGAGACCGGCAGGTAGCTCGAGCGCCCCTTCCCTTTCACCCCCTTCCACGATGCACACCTCAACATCCCCGCTAGCGCGTTTTGTGGCTATTCTTTCTCTCTCGCACTCGAGCGCGCCATCTGTCGTTCTCTCTCTCTTTCCCGCTCTCATCCGCAGTCTCTTATTTTCTTTCGTTCGCACTCGCGCGAAATTTTCTGTCTCTCTCGATTACTAGACTCAGTTCGTTCTCTCTTGCTTACGCGAATGTTCTCATTCTGTCTCTCTTGCACTCACAAGCGTTGTTGCTCCATTTCTCTCACACCGGACGTCCCGTCTCGCTCGCGCATCGCGTTCTGTCCCTCTTTCGTTCCTTCTCGCACTCACGCGCATCCTTTTTCTCTCTCGCGCGCTCTCGTGCTCCATTTTTCTCGCACTCTCGCACAGCGTATATTTACTGTTGCATGTTTTCTCGTTCTGTCTCTCTTCCTCTCACTTGTGAATGCCTCGTTCTATCTCTCTCGCACTCACGATGTCGTCTTTTATTCCTTGTCTTTCGCACTGATACGTACAATAAAGTTGCTCCGTTTCGCTCGCACTCGCGCCTGTTGCTCGCTCCGTCTCTCTCGAGCTGGAAGGTGCTGCTACCTTTTTTCCTAGCTTTGCACTCGCTTCATCTTTCGGAGGCTGCAGCTAGCTTCGTCTCTGTCCCGTTTGTCTGTATTACTCAACGATTTGTCTCTCTCGCACTCACGCGTAGTGCGTCTATCTCTAACTCTCTCACACTCGCACCTGATTTTTCATTCCATCTCTCTTTGTTTTCTCATCATCACAGCACTGTGAATACCTTTCTCTCTCTCCCTCGTCCGCGAATGTTTATCTTTCGAACTTTACCCTCACACTCTTTCCACCCCACGAAAGACATTTTCGCTCTTCGCACTCTCACGCGAACTTTTAATTGATGAAAAAAAATACGATCCTTGGCACGACCTACTCCAGTGACGCGTTACGAAAATGTTATTTTGTTTATGAATGGAGTCTTAGATTCAAACATTTTTTTTTTTATTGATTCGCTTTCGAAAAACGTGAATAATGTCTGAGCTATAAAGATGGATAATAAATGTCTTTTCAACAAATTTGTGATTTTACAATCCTTGACAAAATATAATTATAAGACAGTTCTTTTATGGTTTTTTATATTTTCCCTCCATAAAGTTGTGCTGACCTAGAAAATTACTCTAATCTCTTTTTTCTTTAGCGTTTTTTTAAAGTAAATTTTATAACACGTTGATTATGTATCAGTCAATAAAAAACCTTTTCAAAATCTTAATGACGATCTTAATAGTATGAATCTTACAACGAATTTAACTTAAGGAAGGCATTCCTGTTAATTAGGAATGACTCTCGAGCAAATTTTATCAGGAACGGCTCGACTGAAATATTTGAAATAATTACTCAAAATTTAAAACAAAATTTTCGATATCGTTTACTTTTACTTGTAATGAATCAACAGATACATAATTATTAAATAGCGATTGCTTCTGGCTCATCATCGTCATCCTCATCATCGTCTTCTTTTTCCGGGGCTGTTAAGTATTTTTCGTAATCGATCTTGAGGAATTCCTTCATAAGTTCCGTTGTCACTCGGACTCTTTAAAAAAATAACAATGAATAATTTTTTTGTCACTACACTCGAAATAATTTTTTTAAGGTTTTTTAAAATTATTTTTTACAACATTGAATACAATTTTTTCAATAAATTACTTGCATTTGGATGTATTTAAGATATTTATTTCTTTTTCAAAAAAAAGAAGAAAATACTAAATAATACTGCACTGACCTCCATATAAAAGGCTTGTCACGTCTCGGCTTCAACGTGTTTAAATCGTTCAACAAGGTAACAAAATTTTCCTCTAAGTGTTCTGTTGGCATGTCGAGCTAAAATACCATGTTCATTATTTTGTTATTAATATTATAATTATTTAATAAAATTCGTAATAAATAGTGAATCATTTTTAGAGGACTCAGTTATAAATATTTCCTCTTGATGTTTTGTACTATGTGGAAAGTTATTTTGTTCAATTTTCATCGTTATTACAAATTATATTTATTGACTGAGTTATTCGAATTACATACCCTTCCGAAATTAATCTCGCATAATCCGTACAAAGGTTGCCTCTCGTGTGGATGGCCAGAATATTTGACTCCATATAAAAATTGATGAACCGTTTTTGTAATGTCACCGCCCAATGATCCTAGAAAAAAGGAATTAATTTACAAATCTTGTTTACAAAACAAAAATTATAAAGTGGATATAGTTGGTAAAGTATCATAATTTCAAGTATTTGATTCGTGTTATACCTTGATTTACTGTAGGGAATTTTTTTCGGAGCAATCCTTTTATTGTTATCAAATCCGCCATTATACTTGGATGAGCAACCATGTAGTCATAATCACTTGAAGGAATCTCCCCACTCTAAAAATATCAGATATTCATATAAATTTGACTAAACTTTGAAAGTGAATATTTAATACATATTAAAACATTTTATCGAATTTTTATCATTTTTTTTTACATTTACTGTTTTGAATCATGGAATAGAGATACCATAAAAGTGGAATGAGAAGGATCTTAAGTATACCTGTATGCGAGATATAAGTTCAGTTCCACCAGCTAAGGTAGCACCAGCTTTTCTGGCCTCTTCCTGAAGCTCCGGAGTCTTGCAAAAGGCCATAACCTTCCGGCTGTCACCCATTGAAAATGGATGAGGGCAGAATGCTAATCTTGAAAATTTTTTAACATTCCTGCTGGGCTTTGGACCAGCCATTTCAAGTTCAATCGTTGCTTTTATGTAAGCATCCGGTCGATCAAACATTCCTACGCTGTGAGTTTCTTTGTGACATTCAATTGCTTCTGCCAGGGGATAAACTTTCATTCTGTGATATTTTCCTATCCAGACATCATCATCAGGAGGAGGTTTCTTGTTACTATCGTCAAATCTTATTTTTTGCAACGGTATTTCTGACCTAAACAAGAATATTTTTTATGATAAAAAAATATGGAAAAACTGTATTTACGTTAATGTGTAATTTTTTTTAGATATTTGTTCATTGACAAATACGTACATATCTCTTCTACGTTCATTATGCGGTTTCCACACTTGCTTTTCTATAATTTTTATCACTTTTTTCTTTCGTGCCTTTTCTCTGGTACCTTTACGAGCAGCATAATTACGAACCACTAAAAATGTACACGGTTGTACATATGCCAAATTGAGTCCTCGGGCTGTTGAGAATTTGAAATTACTCAAGGCACCTACAAATTTTCCTGAAAAAATATTTTATCATTGAAAATAAAAATATAATGAACATTGCTACGCGTTATATTAAATACGAATGTTGTTAAATTTATTAGGTTAGGTCACATGTTTCTTGTTAAATTGAAATACTATACTCCTTGTCATCATTCATTAGCAAATTTTTCGAATAGTAGATTTGCTATATTGTTTTTTCCATCGTTTCTTATATTTAAAAATTAATTTGTCCATTCATAAATAGAAGAATACGAAATCATTATTACCTGCGATGGACGCAGCCATTTTATCGAAATGCCGACGAAGGAATCGTCGAATTTCCAAACTAAAATAAATATATGCACGTGAGCATACAACGAATGTTTATAAAAAATTAATTGTATAATTAAAAATATCCAAAATGTGTTTTTTTAAATTATATTACAAAGTTTTATTTTTAATCAAACGTATTGTAAATATTGATTGCAGAGGGCGTACTGTGTATTTGCATGTGACGTCTCCGTTGATGCTGGTCGGGCAGTTCTCTCCTTTATCCGTGGCTGGTGGGCTCGAATTGACAAAGAGGTGAAACTCACCGTGCGTTGA
>JAPYYX010002191.1:0-17815 GCA_030522605.1 Cremastinae sp. B BG-2022a | reverse complement strand
GCGAGATCCATCGTTAATCGGATCTATTTTGTTAACCGTCGACGTTTCTCTGGGGCATACCTACTATCTCTCTCGAGCCCCGAGAAAGGTCACGTTACAGTATATAGCGCGAAAACTTGGAGAAGATAATCTCTCTCGCTCTGGTCCAGACAGCGAGAGTTGGTTGGTTCAAACTTTGTTAAAGACCACTACGGATGTTTTCTCCGTTGGTACCGTTCTTGGTACGAAGTGGAGAATCCACGGAACGTTTCAGGGAAAAGAGAAGGACGAACAGCAGCGCGTCTGTCCGTGTTCGTGTGAGTTTGCTATATATTATGCATAAGCATTAGCAGAGAGAAAGCGAGCGTGGACGACTTTACACAGAGAAAGTCTTCATATTCGTCTCAATTTTGCTAAGAGACCGAAAAGGAAACTCCGCCGAAGGCGCCCGGCCACTTTGGCAGCCACTTGTCAAAGAGAGACAGAGTGAAAGTCGGGAAAAAGAAGAAGAGCCCGAATGACTACATAGACAGAGAGACACAATGGGAAAAGAGAATTTATTTGGTAGCATGCCCATTAAATTCGCGTTTCGCATCAAACTTTTAATCACGACTTTTGGACTATCTACTATACACGTACACTTCTAACTAAAAGTATTTCACTGTAGACACCGGATCCAAATGGGAAGGAGGAAGAGGAAAACTTGTATATAACGTTGAAAAAGAAGTTTCCAAACTTTTGGAAACTAGATAATTTGAGATGTTGAGCGTCCTTATTACCGAATAATAGACAAATAATTAATTGTTGAATACTTGAAATAGTGTGAACAATTAATTGGTAATGTATTCGGTAATTTTTTAGAGAACGGAGATTGTATCGTGGTTTTTATGGATTTTTTCGTGCTTTGTATTTGAAGAGCTTATTCGGCGTTGGACCGTTAGCCAGGTTGGTTGACAGGAAAGAGATGCCTGTTTTGGGTTGGGCCGTGCGAGATGCAGGAGATACAGAAGACGCTCAAACTTAGTAGCATTCTTCAGAAGCTTTTCTTGCTCAGACAGTAATTGGAGTGCCCTCGTCAAGAGTGCCTGTTCATATATCAAACGAACGGGAGGAAAAGCGAATGGTGGAAGAAAGAGATTGAGAGGTTGATAGCGAAGGATAGGACGAAGAAAAGTGATGATGGAAGATATTGAAATATTCGGATGCGAGCCCTTCAATGAATTCTTCACTCTTGGCGTTCTTTCCTCCTCCTTACGCATCTTAAAGACTGCGATCGCACGTGACGATCGTAAAAAGCCGAAATTTGATGGCTCATCCGTTTGCTGCGAAATTCAAATATTTTTTTACACAAAGGGGAATTAAAAAAAATTACAAAAAAAGGAAGGGATGAGAATTTTCATGCGATGATATTTTAATATCTTGAGCTCCGAGGTTGGAATTCATTTGTTTAGGGACTCTGTGTGTATCTAAAATTCTTTCAAAATAACGATCCGGAACCGTATTTTTATCCCTTGGAATTTCGTCCTTCGTACACTTCTTAAAGATCACGATCGTACGGGACGATAATAAAAAAAGCAGAAATTTAAGGCCTCATACATTTCTCGCAACTCTGAAATATTCTTGAGACCAAAAAGGGGTTTTAAAAATGTCGAGGTTGGAAGAAATAAAAAAATGTTTGTTTGACAATATTTTAAATATTTTCGGTTCCGCAGTCGAAACTTATTTATTTAAGGACTGTGTGTATTTCAAATACTTTAAAAATAACGATCTGGGAACGTATTTTCTGTTTGGATGTTAAAATGATTTTTCGCAGGGCAATGTAAACGAGATTCGAGTCCGATCGGGAAAAATTCTGATCCGGGTAGAAGCTTGAGTACATAAAAGGATTGCGGTTGTAGCAGTGAAAATATTTGCCAAGGGCTTTGGATCCTTTTTATCTATGAGCAGGAACGGGTGGAGAACGGGGAGAAGCAAAATCTATCCACTTGGGTGAGCCTCGAGTATCGGAGCTCGCGGGTCAAAGACGTGTGTGGAGTTGATCGCAAAAAAGAGATCTAACGATATTGGGAAAGAGAAAAATTCACCAAGAATTCATCTTGAGAAACGTTCAGTAGCATTATAAAGCGATTTATCGTTAGTAATTACTCTACCGAAATAAACTGTTTCATTTCATTTTTTTAGCTCAATCTTGCAAGATCACCTTTTTTATCGTAATATCGAAAAAAAATCAAATATAAATTGCACTATCAAATTCAGTGAATCAAAAGTATGGAATTCGATAAATGTTTTTCTATAAATATCAGCAATGTTATAAAAAAATCTATTTATTTCACGCAACCCAGGAAATATTTTTTATGAAACGTGCTAACATTTGTTGGGGAGTGAAATCCTTTTTCCTTTTTTTCGAGATCGAAAACCCGTCGATAGACTCGACGTTAAAACCTTGATCTGGTGAGGTCAGAACTTTTTTTCGGTCGGAGGTTTCATTCCCCTGAAAATTTTTGTGCTGATAACAACGGCCGTTATCTTTTCTGAAAAAAAAACTGAATTTGGTATTCCGATAAATAGAGGAAGCGCTGAGGCAACAATTTTCACATACACGAGCTTTTTTTAACGGAAGTAGAAAATATTTCATTTCCCACGCTATCGGGAAGTTACATGTTTACAAAAATAGGTTTTTTTCTCCTCGTTCGGACGTTGTAGGGCTAATAGGATATGAAAGGTGTGCCAGACTTGATATATGAAATCTAGAGGGTCGGGTGTGCCTCCGGGAGGGAAAGACAGGTCTGACGTCGATCTTTACCACTACGATTCTCATTTCCTTCGAGAATATTGGAATTTATGAGCGCATAATCGTCGTTCGCTCCCTTTAATTTCTCACCACGTGATCGTAAAATTTTTCCGATTGTATTGCCGGTGATTAAAAAATAATAAATCCGCACTCACCAACGATATTGAGATGAACGAAATGACTCATGTGCGGGGTCGTCGAGACCTGGCACTCGTAAATACCGCTGTCACGATGCTGCGGGTATTTTATTTGAAGCGTCCAGTCGTCCGACTGAACGTCGTGTATGGCACGAAATCGCTGATCACTCGTATAAGTATATCGTCCTATGGTCAACAGATGAATGTCTCTGTGTCGTACCCACGAGACTTGCAACATCTGGAACAAAAACGAATTGACGAAAAATTTAAGTTTTTTCAGGAATTGGAAAAATTGTACTTTATGTTGCATTTTATTATGCAATCCTTTTTATTAAAATGCATTATTCCAAATTAATAACACACAGGGGAGAAAACAACTACGAAATATTCCGTCGTAAATATTGGATCGACATTTTAATTCCAAATAACAAAGAATTGTTGATTAAATTATTATGCGAAATGAATCTTTGCTGAGGGTGCTCCAATCGTCGATCCGTACAGGTTGGAATTGGAGCAAAAACCTTACGAACGGGAAATTTATTTTCTATTCACCCTCAATCTCAATGTTAGCGTGTAGCGCTCTCTGCAATTAAAATCTCGGAACAAGTTTCACGTTTATAACGTTAAATTCGCACACGGTCTTTTTTGAGATTTACCTAATTACTTTTAAAAATGTTCATATTCTACGCGTCACCTATTATTTCCATAATTTTTTTAACGTCAAAAAAGTGCGGTTCGAGGATTTCATGGTTCGCCTGCTTCGTCATCGAGTGAAAAACAGTCTTAACGAAGTCACGTAGATATTGAAGTGCATAAACAGAGGGGACACGTATTTGCAAAACTGGAAATTTC
Organism: Cremastinae sp. B BG-2022a; assembly: GCA_030522605.1. Lineage (NCBI taxonomy): Eukaryota > Metazoa > Arthropoda > Insecta > Hymenoptera > Ichneumonidae > Cremastinae sp. B BG-2022a. The sequence continues at coordinate 14,056 of JAPYYX010002191.1, read as the reverse complement.
AGTCTTCATTTCAGACTCGTTTGGGGCTGCGTTTAGATCGTTCTCTCCCTCGCTTTGCGAGTACCTCGTTAACGCTATGAACGCGCGGCTACGAGAGGCGGCAGCATATGCATTGCGCGTAAAACATATCAGGCTTTCATTCTCAGTAAGAAATTTGCGGTCTGCCTACCGCACACACGGTATTAAGCGTATACATATATCCATGACTTTTTGAGACCGAGTACAAATGCTACCTAAAAGCAAAAGCGAGAACAAGAAAGCAGCGAAACTGCGCCACCAGACCAATGAGATCGCAGCTCCGAGCCGGGCAAGAACCGTGGGGAAGGAGAGAAATAGAGAGAGGGACAGAAAACTCGGGTAACTGTCTCGCCTCGCATGGAAGCAAGCTTCGCGGTACCGCGAGAATTAATCGGGTCGCTTTGCATATCGTTCCAAAGTTAGCATGTGAGGTAATGGAGAAACAGTATCTCGCCCTCGGTGTGATAATTGGACTATGCCGAGTTCTACCCTCATGCCGATCTTTTCCGCTTTCGCTCCTCTCAAAACCTTTTCGTTCGCGCAAGAACAGAGCGGACGACTTGTGTCAACCTCTTTCTTTACATTTTTACCCGTTGAAACTTCGACTTCCACATTTTCACATGTCGTTGATAAAAAAGAGCTAGTTAGGTAAAAAACTCGGTTTGTCTGCCGGGAAAGATTCCAACGGGATTCGTACGAGAAGAGAGTGGTTTTTTGTACCATTCAGATAAATTTCCACCGACTCGTCATCACTAGGATCAAAGCTATTTTCGTCTTTAAAAATTCCATTTTTTCTTGTTCAGTGAGGTGGCAAGGAGATTTCAAAGCGCATGTTCACGTGGGGAAATTCTCCCCTTGGTAACACGGATGTTTATTAAGCTGTCACGTGAAGTGGCTTTGGAAGATTTATTCTTATTTTTAGCTTTGCTTAAATTGCATAAAGGTACCACAATTTTTTTTCTTTACCTGAGAAAGAGATAGAGAGAGAAGATCGAGTTAAATTTCAGTCTCGAGTTCAATTATAATATACAAACTGGCATATGCTATTCAACATCGTGACAGTTTATCGAGCTTAGCTCGAGAAACCGTAGAGTCAACGTGGCCTCGGTGTGTCTATCTCATGAGACTGCACGAAAACTCGATTTGATTTAGTGAACTTCAGTGAATGCGAGCTCTATCTCCCTCTGGCCTTTCTCTTTCCGTCGTTCTCTACCGAATGAGATGTCTCCACACGGAATCCTAGCGAAAAACAAAGTTGACTGTTGCATGCAACTTCCCCGCGTGACTTTCCGACCATCCTGTTACCTTCTCAGCCCCTTGCTAATATTCAAAAGCATTTCTGGTAGGTAACACGATATTAATGTAGCCTCTTGTACACGTATATATATGCATTTCAATGTTTTTGAAGACTCAACTTCAAAATGCGATGAACATCAACCTGGAAACGTATTAAATTGACTGATGAACCGTTTATAACGTTAAGCCAGTGGTTCTTCATTTGAAAGAAATGAAAAAGAAAGAAATCCCGAAAAAAGCATCAAATGATCGTCGAGTCATTCAAACTTTTCCAAACTCCATAACTAGTCGCAGAGACTCGCTTCTTTACCCTTGCTCGATGATAAATTGGCCTTTTCAACCTTCAAATCCTTTCCAGGGTCTGCATTACTGATAGCAGACACCGAACCTACCCGGGGCCACGGAGAGCACACCAGATTGTCCGGTGTTCAATAGAACTTTCTGGAACATGAGAGAAGATAAGACAACGCTCCAGTTCTCTGCTGTCTCCATCCCTCTCTTTGCGCGCGCGAGCTTCGCAAGATCACAGAGAGAGGCTGCGAGAGATACGGCATCTCTGTCTTTCAGTCTATCTCTTTCCGCCAGTCAGCAAAGGTACCTTTTGAAGCTTGTTTGCTGCATTGTGCTGCATGTGTAGCTGTCTCGTCTCTCTCCCTGTCCCCTCCCTATCTCGCGCAGACTTCCATATCTCCAGCCAGGGTTATATGTTTCCGTAATTTATGATATACGGCCAATGTAAACTGCCACAGTTAGTGCACTGCGTATGCAACAAACGCAAAGGCGAACATCGTGTGCAGAATGTTTCGACCATTCTCAACTTAATCGCGTCTGCTCTACGTTTCATCGCTACTCCATCTCTCTGTGCCCCCTTGTCAACTTTGGATAGCACAAAATCGCATTACACAATACCCAACCGCGTGTATATATGCCTCGAATCGAGACACCCACAATTGATTCACTGCAACTTGACGTGATTACTAAACTGATATGGAACTACTCGTATCAAGGAGAGCCTTGGCAAAACTGAGTTTTGATTAGTTATATCGTACTTGAATTTTGGACCATATCAGTCTGCTCTGGGTATGAAACATTTTCATCATGAAAGCGCTTGAACTTTCACGCTCATAACAAGGTTGATGAACCAAGAACTTTTCGACTATTTTTGATACTTCTTTTCACACTGATTTTAACGTCATATGAAATGTGTCGTTGTGGGTGTACAGCACCGGTGCACCAGGTCTCTGGTGGTCGTTTCCACAATTTACGTACTTGCTACATAACGTATAGTTGGTATATCTATATCCATGAAGTTACACGAATAGAAGCGGTGATTACGAGCTCATTGAAGCGCTCAAAATGTCGAATCAGTATAGTGGTGAATTCCCGGTTGTACGCGGCGACAAACAACTCCCGCTATAAGAGGGTGAGACACGTAATCCGTGACGTCGGAGGGTCGAGCATTATCGAATGACTCGTTAATGACCCATCAGCGAGCCACTGTTCGTAATAGCATCGGTCGTTGCTGATCAGACGGCCCTTCATCTCTTTGACCACCTTTCACCTTCTCCTGTGTGTTCCATTCTCTGGCCCGATTTCCTCGATATTTTCTACACAGAGTACGTTGACATTGTACGCGTGACCGTCCCAGGAGGGCATTAGATAATCAAGTCCGTGACTCTTCCGCTGGTGTAATAAGCAAACTAGCGGTAGCGTAAATCGACAGCCAAGAATTTATGTAATCCAGGCAGGTGTGCGCGCACGTATGAGCGTGTATTTCTGAGAGTTGATTCGATCCTATCGATCTTCCAATGCAGCTCAACCATGCGAGAGCTACCTAAGCGAGATACAAGATAGACGGGGATAGAGACAGTGACTGACTGCGGCAAAGAGAATGGAAAACAAGAGATAGATCTGGCTGTCTTTTTCTTAACTTCTCTCATTTTCCGGCTCAAAATGGGTCGTGTGCGACGCGAGCACACGTGCATTCGAATTCGGGATCCTCTGATGGGAAAAAGAAGAAAGATACGGAGAAACGAAAACGAGCCTGTATCGAACAAATAACGTTCAGATTCGCCAAGATAATGCTTCAGCTCGCGGAGCATGCTATCGATCGACCGCGTATTGGTTCTTTCCAGAGATAGATTGAGAAATGAAGGCCGGCCTTTCTCTACCAGGGAAAAACCAGGATAAACGAGAGAAAGGGGAAAAATGGAGCGATAGAAAACGTAGAGAGTAAAAGAACAAAGAGCGAAATAAGAGGATAAGGCGAGGTAAAGAGCAATGGCTTCGGAGCTCTTGCTCTTTTCTCTCTCGCGTACTTTTTTATTTCACTATTTTCTTTCGAAACTTGTATTTATTATTAAACCATTTGTACAAGAAAAACAAAATCTCGCATATTGCACACGGTACACGTTCTCGATAAAACATTTCTCGTCTTTTTTTTCATCTGATAAGTTTTCATGGGAATAAACCGCGAAATCAATAAAAGCGGAGATTCGGCGGCAAGATGATTTTTGCGATGTGTCTCGACAGCAAAGGCAACCGGGCCTTGAAAATATTGATCTATTCGAGTGAACTGGAGAATGTTAGCCTCGATTTTGAAGTAAACTCATGCACGATGCAAATCCAGGTGCGCATGAAGTTTTTTCCTTCGGGCGAGAACTAATCGCAAGGGATCCAAGGATGAGCGCGCATACACGTATCGGGTTATAACAAAGTTTGGATTTAGCCGCGGTAATAACACCAGTGATTATAGAGCGCACAATAATAAAGGAAGCGGGAGAACTGGGAAAGTCGAAGTAATGAACGAATCCGTGTGCACACCGGCGGAATTGGAAATACAGGGGCGTTTTATCGATCAGCAGAATCGCAGAGGCCTTTCCTTACCCAGAAAATTTACGTATTAACGAGGAGCGTATACGCGAGGACCCGAACGGCTACGAAGAGGGACGGGAAGCGAGGAAAATTTATGATCGAGAGGGAAAACTCGACGCGTAGAACGCACTGTGGAAAGTATCTTGGATTAAACTCTCCGACGCGCTTTCATTCACGGCTCCACGTTAATTGGAGATTATCATTCCCGGCTCTCCGAATTTCCGTCAGCCAACCGGTCGACCCGAATTCCGGCTATGTTCCGACACTGAAATTCTCGATCTCTGTAAAATTGTTCAATTCAACGTGCAGCCGCCAGTCGAGCGAGAGCCTCTCTCCATTGTATCCCACTCTGTCACATTTATCGAGTATTCTCTCCCCGGCACACAGACGTATTTTCGAAGATCCGTACATTTTATATCCATACATACCTAGACACAGAATTTATGCATTTCTGATATATAGATCAAGCGGAAATAGAGATGCGTGGAAATTGGAACGGCCGCTGGTCAGTATATAATGCACCCGTACTGAAGCTACGCTGACGCTTGATCGAATTCGCGAATCATTTGTCCGAAAATGCCCAGCGCATTATTTCTCGTTCCGAGCAAGCACAACGAACGCCCAAGTGGATTACATGCGATTAGCATCCGACGGTAACCGAGATTAAATTTACATTTTCGAACATTTATTTTCCCATTTTGACTCAACTAAAAATTCTTCGGAGTAGAAAATCGAGTCGATGTATAAAAAGACCAATTAATTTTTCAGCTCGAGGGTTTTCATTCTGTTAATACACTGTAATTTCGTTTTCAACGTTCTCATTTGGTATATATTTACGGGAAAAAATATATCCTCGCTCACCGATTTCAAAAATATATATATCATTGAATAAAAGATTCGCGATAGATTTGGTCTGACCGACACGATCTATTTTCACTGTACTCTCTTCTATCACGTCACCTTTGGAACTATCGGTTAACCATCCGTCTTCGAACTTTTTACGGAGACTCTCCCTGGGAGTTCTCGATCGGGGATTCGCAGTCCTTTACGAATAACGTCCGTCCAGCCGTTTATATCGTCTATACATGTATTCCCTTTGCTTCTGCTTCGAGGAGCTCTCTCTCTCCTTTCCTTTGCCCTTGTAAATTTTCTCTTTACCCGTGTGGGACAATCGAGATTTCCGCTCTCTGCTTTTATTCTCACTGATTTATCTTCGTGAGTACTTATACAGTTGAAAACACGAAAATAAATCGACTACAAAAATAACCGTGTCAGATTCTCACTTCAAATAACAGGAGGCTAAAAAAATATTCTCAATAATAACTTCACGAAGCAAACAAAATGTTGAAAGCGTTTATGCATGATGATAAAGGAATCTAAATATTTTGATCCTCTCGTGTGTCAAACGCTTAACCTCCATCACCATTTCTGCCTCGAAATTGGTGCGTGACGAACCGTATTCGCGGTGAGTAGCATAGGGCCTGTCAGACTTTGATTATATTTTCAAGAGCCCAGCAGAGAGATACCGAGAGTGCCAGGTTTATAAGCAACTATACCGGGCAAGTGTATTATAGGCGTGCGGACTTTCTCCGCATCGTCTGCGATGCGCTATGCGAAAGTGCACTCGAATGCATCTGCGAGGCAAGGTCCGTGTCGAGATGAGCGCATGTATATATGCATCGTTGCTTCATTCGTTTCGGACCTTCCATACCGCACGAATATATGTTTCCGTCAGTCGTAAATTCACCCAGAATTCAAATCTTAGCACAGCGTCAGCATAAAATAAATTTTTGCACGGAACAACGTTTTGCGATGATTTTTTCCGGTAATCTCTTTCGTGCGTCAGAGATTTTTAAAAAGATCGAAAAATGAAAAAGGATCGTGGAACTTTAAATGCTCGTCACGATTTTTTCGTTGATAAAAATGGAATGCAATACATAAAGGAACGAAGACGAATACCATTTTTCGATAAAAACACATAAAAGAAAATAAATATTGCGATGCTCCAGTCACGAGCGTGCCGAGGAAATGCGCAGCGAGGGATGACGGAAAGAAGTATCGTCATCGGGCTTGGGATAAGGTCAACTTGTGTGTCTCTGATGCGAAAAGCCACAAACACTATTCGGCTATCCATTTCGTATTCGAATCGCGTATTCCTTTCATATTTTCATCCCTTTTTTCCCATCTCTGCCCTGACACTCTATTCTCACCTTTTTCCACTGACTTTTCAGCGTTCCCATTCTTCCTGTCACCCGTCACGTATTGCCCTATAGCCTGGCGACAGAAAATATACCGTGACGCTTTAAAATTCTAAAACGGCTCGGTGTTAGATAATTAATAATAGCGGTCGCAATTTTATCCTCCCCAGAACATTCACCTTTAAGGTATTCAGATTATTTTTGGAAATCTTCTGGGCTATTCAACGTCAGCTTTTTTTATCCGTAACCATAAAAACGTGGAGGAGTGTTGCCCTGTAAAGCTCGGAGCGTAAAAACGATTCTATTCTGAGCTGAAGCGGTGGCGTGTGGAATATACATCGCGCTAAAAACTCTTCGTTTCTTTCCATCTCTTTCCTTCATTCGGTATAACGTGAAAATCGTAGCAGCTTTATACGTAGAGTACGGAAAAGTATCCGCAACGGAGAAAATGCAGTTGAGATTTCATCGAGGGAATACCGCATGTAGGGAGAAGAGTGCCTCGGCCGCGGTAATATGCCTCGGGAAATTACAGCTGCACTCTTAAGTTCGAGCGTGAATTTGCACGAACGCTCACCCGCAGTGTACGTGAGCTCTCTGTACAAATGATGCTACGCGCGGATGAGAACGAAGAGATTTTCTCATTCTCCGTCTCTCTTCGTCCTGCACTTTTCTCAGCTCGCCCCTTCGCGTTTTCTTTGTTTTTCGCTCTTCTCCCGTTGCTACGGTGTTGCCCCGTGGGGCCTTAATGTCGAATTGAAAAGCCACGCCACGGTTGTAAAACTCGCTTATTTTTCTTCCTTTCCCTTCTTTATATATTCTCTTTTCCACTTTGAGAAAATCGTGTCTCAATGTATTTGTGTACATCTCCGTAGAAATACTCTTAAACGAACTTTTGTAAGTAAACACAAAAATATGTATACACGTATATTCCAAATGAGAGCTTTATTTAATGAGAATTCAGTGACTGGTCGTCTCACGAATGAGACCCCGCTGGCTGTATGTATATAGAGAGAGAGAAACGCTTATTCGTTATTATCCCTCGCGAAGCTCTGTGACACCGTAGTCATGATTGAGAAAACGTTTTTTCTTGTTTTTTCGCTATTCAAATTTTTCGTAGGCCTTTGTTCCGGGGATACCGAGCGTAGATTTTCAGGAAACCTCGAGCGTAATTTAAATCCATCAAAACGAATGATGATACAGGCGAAGAGTCATCGGGGGGATAAAATTCCCCATAGTTTACACCTGGCCGGGCAGGATACACATTTATTAAGAAATTCGTGGATCGAGGGTGGAAAATGGTGTGGAAGTTTTTTAAAAAGTGTCAGGTTATTGGAGAAAAAGAGGCTATTCTTCATCGGGTTTGTATGAGATGTGTGTTCCGTGGCCTTCCTTCAAAATTACGTATTACTCAAAGTTGGCAATTAAGACACGCCGGGGCGAATTTCGCGTCGTTTCGTGGATGGTCTCTCGGGCGTCGAACATTTTATAGCTCGGCTGTGCCAGTCTCTAGTGCGCCTTGCCCTTCTTACAAACAGCTTAGGGAGAAATATAGACGATCTTCGTTAAATTTGAAACGGAAGTCAGTCATAAAACGTTCCCTCTAACCACACGCTCTCTCTCTTTCACTTTCTTTCTTTTGCCTTTCGCTTCTCTTATTTTTCTTTCTCACGTGTTTCATGAAAATTTATGCAATCTATGTGTATAGATATATGTCTCGAATATTTTTAAGCTCTCGTTCAGCCAGCATAGTATTATTACTGTCATTAGTGAAAATCGTAAATCGCCGTTGGGCACTTTTTAGTTACTCCCAACAGCACAAAAAACCTTGACGAAATTTCTTATCTCGTAATTGCATTCTTGTCGCCTTTTTCCCCTCTGAAGATTTTTTTTATGAAAAATTCTATTCAAAGTTAATCATGATTTGATGATTTTCTTTTTCACAGAGTGATTTTCATTTTCTTCTCTTCAAAATTGTATCATCTCGACCTTTTTTTCTTTGTTTCTTTTGATTCCAAGGGAGAACTCATCTCGATGTTTTCGCCTCAGAAAAATATCTGCAGATTCCGACGTACTCGTTTATCGCAATCAAGGCGAGAAAAAAATGTTGTTCGACCTGTTTTTTTTCTTCTTTCTTTCGTCGACTCTTTCTTCCCCCTCGAACGTTCTTGCTGTGTGTTCTTCATAAGTGGAGCGGATGATCGTCGGACTATGTACAAATAAACAGAAAAATACCGGCGGAGCGGTTCGCCTGATTTTACTTTACTGCGTTTGTATATGGCTTTTTTCCCATGTCCATTTTCTTCCCCGCGTTATTTGCTCTCTCCACTTTTCCTCGTTTCCTCCCGAAACGATCTCCGCAGCGAGCCGTCAGCTCTCGTACCGGGTCGTCAACTATAATCATCGATTTCCTTGTTGGCCAATAAAAGAGATACGTGTCTCACCCGTGAATCCTCGTAATACCGGACACGTTTTTCGCATTTTTGCGACAAATTGTGCGAATAACTTGGAACGACGAATTGAATTCATCTGACCGTAAATACATTGCCGATCGATAATTTTTAACAACCTCCAAATATTTACAATTGTACGCAAAAAATTTCACGAATTTTTCTGAAGAGAAATTTGAAAAAAAAACATAATAAATTTTGGTTGTTATTCAAACGTCCGCAGTCGAGATTACGCGAAACTCGAGAGGTTTGATTCACGAAGTGTATACGAGTGGGTAGGGAGGCTCTCTCTCGGGGTATTCGTGTATCTGGCATAATATCTGGTTCTCTCCAGGGAGGTAGATCTTTCCCTCTTCTCGCATACTTCGCTCGACGAGGCTGTAGGAATGGAGAGTCGCGAGTCTCGTGATTAGTGGAGAGCCTGGTAGTTCTCGTTTAGTCGTGCCTTCACCGTCGGTAAATTGAGCGTATTATGCGCAAAAACTCATTAGGCTATGAGATTTTCCCGAGTGCCGTGTCCGCCTCTTCTCGCCCTGGAGTATAAAAGTGCGGATATAAAGGGACTTGAAAATTTCGTTAAATATCCTTTGAATATGTCATTCAACATTTTTGAAAACTACTCCCGGGCCCGCCGTAATCGAAAATCTCCTTTGTTACGTCACTTCAAACATGCTTGACCTCCGGTATATATCGTTCATTTCCGAGAGGCAATGAATCTCGTCCGCCCGAAAATTCGTTAACGACTACAGGACTCATTAACATCGAGAAATTGTCCTCATCTGCGCACTGCATCGAGACGTTTCTTTCGCTGCAGCGAAATTTAATTATCCGTCGAAAATTTAACTCCCCGAATGGAGTTTTATTAATTCTCGCGCCTTATTTCTTTATACCGGAAACCCCAGCGCTATTTGTCTTTGGTTTACCAAATATTTCTGCTCTCATATATTCGAGCGTCTCTCATTCCATTAACGTTCATGTTTTCTCTTTATTCCCCGACCTACCTTACTATCTTTCTTTCCGCATTCCACTCGGTTTCTTCCTTTCATTCGCTTTATACCTCTGGCTTTCGACTCTGGCGCTTCTCACCGCGATCGTCGCGCGGTCTTGAGACCCACCCGCGCACCCCTTTCCTTTACTCTTTACATATGTATATGTATACATATTTTTATACGCTATACATACATATATGTATATATATCTGTATTTCTCTATCTCTCTCCTCCGCTTCCTTTTCTCTCGCTCATTGCAAAAGACTCCGCGTTTTATACCCAACTACCCGACACGATTCACCGCACCCCGGCCATTAAGCATTACACATGGCTGCATCGTGGGTTCCTCCCGTTTTTTAAGCACTTTAGGCAGAGAGCACCTGCGTCCGTCCCGTTTCCTTCCTTGAGGGAAACCTTATTCTACGCTGTCATTCCTTTACTCTCGCCTTTTCTCTGTCATAAACGTATCTCTATTTCTCTTTTCGTCTCCTTCTGCTTTAGGACATTCTCTGAGCTTTTAACGAGACCCTCATAAAAGGGCAGCGGAATCAGCGATGCACCAACCACCGCATTTCACTCTGTTACCGTTTGTGGCTCACCCTCATACTACTCTTGTCTCGAACTGTGCGCTCTCGTACTTTGTGCTCGACATAAATCATCACCGCGATCATTCACTCTGATGAATTTCTTCTCACGTCAGAACTCAGGATATCGCGCTATCAAAGCTACGAAACCGGTTTATTTTGTATTATTATTTTCACACTTTATAAATTTTGTCGTTTCAGAATTTTTCTTTCATTTCGAGACTAATCTTTGCAATACAAACGAACGTAGACAAACTGAGGACCGAGAGCTTTACACACAGACATCTCGGTCCGATTCTATTTTCGAGCTTTACCCTCGGGGCTTTGAGGACGTATCCCGGCGATACGAAAGCGCTGTCGCGACTATCGGAAAGATATAGCAAGGGAAATGGAGGACAGTCGGTAAGAGCGAGGACAGCTGGCGAAAGCCAACTCTCGTTGAGGATTAGGTGACGCAGGGAGACAGAGAGCACTGTCCCCCGTCATCCCAGGGATTGTAGGATCCTATTTCCGAATGTGAAAGCCTATGGCTGTTGTTAGCTAAGCAGAATGAATATTCCATTTCGTCTAGAATACGAGCACGAGTCTCTCTGCGTGGAATATATCTGGACTCAGTCATGCATTACCGTAAAAGCGTGCACGCAAAAGGAGAGAGAAATCGACTAAAAGCTGAACTCAATCCTTTTTCTTGCTTCGAGCTTTGGCGAAATAATTCATTAACGATTTAAAGAACGAAAATTCTCTTTATGAATTTCGCGTTGCGGACGTCAAATGTACTTTACGAAACGTCTTTCTCACAAAGCTTTCCTCTGATGGTTGAAGAAATATTTTACGTTAATCTTTCGACGAATCGTGTCTTTTCTCGGGAAAATCGTTTCTTTTGGACTTTCGCTCGTCCTGGATCTTCCGGTTACCGCGTTGCTCTTTCGATATACGTTTATGACGTTGTCACTTTTCCACAGAAGGAATGGAAGCTTTATTGCGAGGGTGCGGAAGTGTATCGTGGACACGGTACACGCGACAATCGTCGGAGCGTTCAATCTCGCTCCCGTTGTTATACCTTTTACGGGAGAATACACTGGACGGCTCGTATATATGCATGCACGTACGGTAAAAATCGCGTAAGCGTGTAAGTTCGAGGACGATATGCGCGCTTCCGCCGGGATGTCCATTTCGGCTGGACGCACCAGATGCTACGGATCGGAAATGCATGACGGAGGAGTCCCGAGTGTCCAGTCAACCGGTGATGCATGTATTCGCTCGATAAAAGTTTGAAAAATAAAATCTATTCCGCGAACGGCGAACGCTAATGAAAAATGTAACCGCGTTTATTGAATGAATTTTCAAACGACCGTTTGCCCGTGAGTCCCGGAGTCGGAGGGAAAAAAATATATAAGAGGGCGAAGAGGAAAATGAGAGAAGAAAGTTCGGAGTTCCCATATTGCAAGGCCTTTCGATTCTTCCGGGACAAAGATTGCGGAGAAACGAGATAACTTTTCACTTCGCTTTTCTCTCTCGACCACGCTTTTGCCTCTTGTTAGCTTGGCTAACCGTCTATATAGCTGCGGAATGGAAAGATCAAGATGGCCGGAGGATGGAGACGGAGGAATAGAGAGGAAAACCACCCTTTGTGGAATAACCTAATTTTATCAAGACCACTACGGAGACTCGGTCCAGAAGGAGCGAGGAAAAAAGGAAGAATATATATGTATACGGTTGAGGAAGAGGAGAAAGCACGAAGGATAGAAAGGGGAAAACGGGAGACGAGCATTGCTAGGAATCGTCGTCGAACGAAGGGGCTGGCATTCGAGCGCGTTTTCTGTGGTCGTTGCACGAATTTCCGCCCGATCGCTTCTCTTCCTATAAGACACGCTACGCCAAATCCTCTTTTTACAACCCTTCGTATACGCGAGCGTTCAGGGTGTCGTATATCCCGCGACGAAAATGTTATTTTTTTTCGTAACCATAAAAAAAAGTAATCATTCTTCGAGTGACACACACGTTCTGACGGGAAGCTGTCGAAACAATTTTTTTTTTCTCGAATTCATAAATCCGAGATAATCGAGCACTGAAAATATTACGTTCGCGATTTTGACATCTCATTTCATCGCGAATCTTTTCGATCCGTGGCACGATGTGGTACAAACAACTCGATTCCATGCACTCTAGCCATTACGGAGAATAATTTCAGTGCTGCGTTTCGGAGAATGGAAATTTGCCGAAGGATGGTAAAAATGAAACAATAAAGCTCTCCGGAGGATAAAAACGGGAATTTGTTGAAGCTCATCCACTCATTTCGCTTCGATTTGAATCTGGGAGGTTCTCGCGTGACACTTTTTAAAAAGAAAAATCGCCCTCGTATGCACACACACGCGGAAAATGCATTCGGAAGAGTTAGTGTATTTTTTTCTCCCCGAAATTCCAAATCCTCGAGCCCCGCGTCGTCCTGTACTTTACTAGTATTTTAGTGCAAGAGAAAGTACACGAGCAAAATGTGATGCGAAACTCTCCAGGAATTGGGACGGCGAAATGAGCGATAAATACAGATAACCCGAGTCGCAACGCGAACGTGTCGTGAGATATCCCGGTAAAGTCGGCGCAACAAAAAAAGGAGGAGAAGCCGTAGCTGAAAGTACACACTCACGGGAGATCGTGAGAATGGAGTTGCGCGAGCTTACGAAAGGGAAAAAGCAACCGGCGGAGTTTCAGCGGGCACGAGACCCCGAGTAACGCAATCCCTTCACGTGAGCTTTGTTACAATGCTCCGAGTCAGCGTTACACAAGCGCTCCCTCGGATATCTGCATTCTACCTTTTTTACATGCTCAACTTTTCCTGACGAATGTTACAGGTGTCGCTATCGTTGCAAGGCCAAAAGATAAGCATTGAAATTATTTTATCCGAGTTTTCAAGAAAAAAAATGTTTATTTTGTAATATTTTGTATACAAATTTACAAAAAAGTATACAATTAGCTTCATATAATATCGAAATATTAAAAATAAAAATATAATTTTAATATCATATTTCTCGAATGAAATTGAATGATGAATAAAAAATGATTCAGAAAGATGGAAATTAATTAATGCAAAGTCTAAAGTGAAAATAAATCCGGTACACACATAAATGTGTATGCAGTTGAAAAATTTCGTGACAAAGAGCTTTTGTTACATTTTCGTTGAGAAAGTTATTATTTCCAAGATCGCTTCGATTCAACTTTCGCGATCTTTTGATCGTCGCTGATGGAAAATTTGCGTGTGAGCGTCGAGCGAGCTGTTCACGCGAAGGCGTTCTCATGGGGGATTTATTCTCCGGAGTCGTGCAGTAGCAAAGGTCGGTTACGGTCAGGCATGCGGAGAATCGCGCACGTTTTGATCAAAACCCAGTGCATATGGGCTCGAGGAAGCTGGCTCGGGGCTTTTTCGGAGGCGGAGAATAGAATGGATAATTGATGGCCGGTGGAACAGGAGGCGATTGTGCTTCGCTCCGTTCCACCAGCATTGACCAAAGCAGGAAATGGGATGATGCGGATTCTGCGCGATTACGGTATGAGGATTGAAATCAAGAGTCGCGGTAGAGACTCGAGGCAAGTACATTTACGGAACGTCAACTGTACGCTCTCGAGCTACCGCTACTCTTTTTCTCCGAGTTTGC
>JAPYYX010002190.1:0-17828 GCA_030522605.1 Cremastinae sp. B BG-2022a | reverse complement strand
GGACCGAGATATTTGAGAATGAATTGTGGTGGGTACTTTTCACCCTCAATGCCAGAAGAGGTATACGGTTTAGATGTGTGCTTGTCAGGGGTTAACTTGCCATTTGGTACAAATTTTAAAATGATTTTTTTTTATTATTTCAAACAAAATGAATCTTTTACATTTTTCATATATAACTCAAAACATTGCTAGCAATTTGCCATAGTCACTATTATAAAATTGCTATAGCTGCCGTAATTATTAATAAAGAGTTGTTTCATTTGAACTTGAAAAAAGAACACCTTCATTTGAATCAGTTATTTTATGATTTTTAAGTTATCTGAGTACCGAAGAGTTTTCAGGGATCAAAAAATGCTATTCTATTTTGTTTTCTGTATGAACGTTTCGTGCATTAAAAACAATAATTATTTCTGTTTTATGCCCCATTTCTTCGCACTATCTCTCTTATCAATATAATTGATAATGCCCCTCTGGAATTCTCTTATCGTTTCTGTGGCTCCAGTCTGGATATTCCTCTTATTAGGTTGTGTGGTTGACAGGATGGCTTGAACTGCAGCATTAAAGTAAACAAACCTTCTACTATTTAGCATTTCAAGTTTATCATGATCAATCAACAATTTCAGGAAAGGTCTGTCTTCCATTTTCACTGACTTCAGGTAAGCATTTGCTTTTTGTATATATGACACCTCTCCTCGATGGAATTGTAGGAAGATCATGATGTCTGGATTCTTTTTGAAGATCTCTTCATTGATCAACCAGATATGTTTCATCTCAGCCCACTCAAGCGATCTCATAACGCACCGAAATACAGCACTCGTCAAATTGTTTGTACTTGCTGCCAAAGTCCTAATAATCAGGAAGCATTCTCTTCGTACATTAAATCTTGCCCTGCTCATAGACATATGCACAGCTTCGCATACTTCCAGCTTTGGCGCAGTAATTCCATCAGTCTTAGATGCTTTGTTTACCGCTGTAGCCAAATCTCTCCAATACTTCGTGAACCCGCCATCATAGTTGTTTTTAGTTACGGTTTTGGCCATTAGTGTAAATGTCGATGCCGCAACTATGGTAAATACATTGAAATCGTAGTCGAAGCTCGGAAGGTTCATAGCTCTGGCAACTTTTTCCCTGATGTCCTTGGTAAGATCATCCAGTTCTTTATGCGTTTGAATATAAGTAGGAACAACTTCTATATCTCCCCAGTGCAACGCTTTCGCTAGTTCTATACCAGATATCTTAACATGTTCCGTGTATGTGCATAGGATAGTCAAGAAGTCCCCAACAAAGATAGCCAGTGGAATACTTGGGTCTTTAAAAGATTGTGGATCATAATACGAATGGAGTGCCAGTGCACTCAACATTGCACGTTCTCTATCCGTGGTACCAGCAGGATTATCATAGATGAAAACCTTGATTTTCACCTTTTCAAATTTCAGGAACTGGATTCCGCTCCCACGTGGTTCAGGTATTGGAACCTGAATAGCGTTGATAAGCCAGTGTTGCTGCCCTGGGGTTAAAAAAAGAGGCATGAAGAAAACAGGGGAATTTCCTATGCTACAGCATAGGCTTTCTGCGTTAAAATAATGAATGATTAAAAAATGTAGAAAATTTTATGAAATTTAGTGATAATGTTCTTTGGTATCGAATATGAACATTCAATTTTTTTCAAAGTTTTTTTCTGCTTGGTTTTCGAGTAATTCAACTTTGAAATTTATGTGTATAAGTATAGCATTCATGTGTATGTAGGTATACATTCTGTGCGTAAGAATTTGTGTTTAATCGTGAATAGCTCTGGAACTAGATAGAAGAAAAATCTGAAAAAGTTTGTGTCTTCGTATTTGATGCTGAAGAATGCACTCACCAAATTTCATCCGATTCTCTACATTTTTGCTTAGCTATCGACCCTCCTTAATAATAGTAATGGCAGTCACGTGACCACCAAGATTTCGTAAATTACGAATTTACCAATTAATAAATGAATTGTCGTAAAAAATTAGACCGTATTGCCGTTCTTTGAATCGAAATAAATGCATCATCGTTTTTTTGAGCTGAATTTTTCAATCTTGAGGAAGAAATCTGTAGAGAAGAAATTTCACTTGAGCTGAACCCTTGTGATTTTTCTCTACAGATTTCTCCCTCAATGTTGAGAAATTCAGCTCAAAAAAGCGGTGATACATTATTTTCGATCCACAGAACGGCGATACAGTCTAATTTTTTATGACAATTCATTTATTAGTTGATTAATCCGTAATTTACGACATCTGGTCACGTGACTGCGATTGCCGGTTCATGGAGTCTCCATGGCCGGTTGATAAAAACAGATCGTTTATTACACACTTGGCTTTGTTGACGGGAAGACATTCATTTTGGATGAAGCCATTGTTATATGGTTAGTAGCCTCTTTGTTCAAAGAGACTTTTTGTATCATTTATTATTTTCTCTTTTAGCAAATTCTTTTGTTAAACCTACAAGTATAAGATACACATGAATCGTGTGTACTATATATCTGAATACAGAGAGCATTCAAACTTTGCCGCGATTTTCATTTGTTTGTCGATTCAGCTCTCACTTCAGAACGAACCGAATTGAAAACTCCGAACTCCGGTAGTCCCCACTGTCCCCAGTCCCCATCACTCTCGCTGTCATGGAATTGTGATAATTGTCGAGGTCAATAACTACTTTTTATGACAGCAACAAAAATGTTTATAATTTTCGAAAAATAAATATTGCAAACGGCAAAAAACCGTGCAACGAATGAAGAATCAAGCGTAAAGTGTTTCGTCGTGGGGATTTAATCAAGTCTCGAACTCATTTGTACAGGTTAGAACGCACTGAAAGTAATGTGGTCAACATACAATCACCACATGCTCAGGTCAATCGCTTTGACACTTTTTTCGCGTAAAAATTGTTTAGCCAATTGTTTTCTGTCTACTTTTGGAACTGGATCGTTACGTAACATGTATAGATCCGAAGACTTTTTAACATAACCTATAAAGATTAATCAAGTAATAATTCATTCATTAATCGAGGAATTAATTCTTCTTCGAATTGACAATATCAAAAAAATTGATAATTTGAACTTTCTTTCAGTTTATTTCAGAATCTCAGTGATAATGAAATTGATATCGAAGAATGTCTGGAAGGGCGAAGGGTGAGTATCTCTCTAAATAATAATGCAAATTTTTTTTTTCACATTGAAAGAACTTTTTTTTATTTCAGGAATGTGTCCCTTATGCCCGAAAATACAGAAGACATATGGCACATTTACAATTTAATAAGCGAAGGAGATTGTGTTACGTGTTCAACCATAAGGTAAATTTACTTCTAATTATTAGCGAATAACAATTTTTTTTATCCTGTACTGAAAACTGATCATACAAAATTTTATAATTCAGAAAAGTTCAAACAGAATCTTCAACCGGAAGTTCTAGTTGCCAAAGGATAAGAACGACTCTGACAATACGTGTAGAAAATATTGATTTTGATACTCAAGCTTGCGTGTTGAGATTAAAAGGCAGGAATATAGAAGAAAATAAATATGTCAAGGTAAACTTATTTTTATATAAAACTTTTACGCCTATGTTTTTATATAAGTTATTTGAAATTAATTAATGCTGTTTTTATCAAAGATGGGAGCATATCACACACTGGATGTTGAGCAAAATCGAAAAGTCATGATGAGAAAACCAATATGGGATTCTGTGGCCTTGGAACGAGTTGAGATGGCGTGCGACACCACGCAGGTGTGTTTACGAATAGCAATGTACTTAAAGGGTCATTACCTTCTTTCTATTCCCAAAAATCAATGATTTTTTTTACATTTCAAAGGGTTCAGAATATGTGTGCCAAATTTCATAATAAAATTCTTGAAACTGTCAAAGTTAAAACTAAACTCATACCGATCGTCACATGTTGAGGATTGTGGAAGACTAACTTTATATTTTCTCGAAACAACGTTTTTATAAATGGTGTGCATGATATCTAAAAAACTATCCGACGAATTGCTATCCGATTTGTACAGTGTATTCAGTTGACGTCCCTCTGTATCGTGAGATAAAGCGGAAAAGCGATATATCGAATATTTTTGTCGATGACGAAAAAATAGATCTATGAAGAATCGTTATTTTTAGTTTAAATCATCACCAAATTTTTATTTCTGATTTTTTCTTTTTTTCATGTTGAGAGATGTAAGACATGTTTGTGGGAGAAAATCTTTTACAATTTTTTTGTAACTAGATAAAAGATGAGTCAATTCACATACGAAACTTCCATTTGATCCATCGTAGAATTTACCATAAAATAAAGAAAAAATCAAATTTTTCTTCTTTTTTCAATGAAAAGATAATCCTCCCTTAAAGAATTTTACAAATTTTCATGGCTCATAAATATCCCACTTTTAACTTTACATTATATTTATCATCACATTTTGGTATTTTAGAACGCGGATGTAGCTGCCGTTGTGATGCAAGAAGGAATAGCGCACATTTGTCTGATAACTTCGAATCTGACGATCGTTCGTGCGAAGATCGACCAAGTAATACCTCGAAAACGGAAAGGGAAAGTTTCGCAACACGAAAAGGTGTGGTATAAGCAAAAGTAAAAAAAATTGTCATAGGAAATAGTAGAACATTTTTTCTTGCAAATGTGACGAATTATTGTTTAGCATTGTTTCCCAGGTGCTGAATCGTTTTTACGAGAGTATAGTACAAGGGATCTTAAGACACGTTAATTTCGACGTCGTCAAATGCATAATAATCGCTAGTCCTGGATTCGTTAAAGATCAATTTATGAAATACATGATCGAGCAGGCAACCAAGATGGATAATAAAATAATATTGGAAAATCAGGGCAAATTCATGTTGGTGCATGCGAGTTCAGGCTTCAAACATTCGTTGAAAGGTTTCAATTGCACTGCACTCCTTTTTGTACCCTGTTCGCTATTAAGGTGTTTCGGTACAGAAGCGACTATGATCAGAATGTGATAAAATTTTGTCAGGATGTTCTTTAACATAAAACATGTGAACATGATTTTTTCCAAAATTTTTATCTAAATAGTTTTCGAGTTATTGAAAGAGAAAATTGTCTTTTTTTCTATGAATATAGCTGTAGTCTGTATGCATAAAAATGGAAATGTTTTCTTCAATAACTCAATATCTACGTGGATGAATATTTTTTGGGAATTTATATCTGTTTATTTAATAATAACAAACATTGTTTCCATTTTCGTATTCAATTCTGATCATTTTTCGATACGCTGTTTTACGTCTTAATTTCTTGAGTTTCCTGCTAACTGTACCGAAACCCCTTAAGTTCATCGTACATTTATAATTGGTTTTTCCGTCAAAGTTTTACTTACAAAGAAGATAAACATTTTTCATCAATCCTATTTCAGAGATTCTTGCCGATCCGATGGTAATAGCTCGAATCTCCGATACGAAAGCTGCTGGTGAAGTCAAAGTTTTGGAAACATTTTGCACTATTCTGCAAACAGATCCAGCGCGCGCATTTTATGGCAAGAAGCAAGTAAAATTGGCGGCGGAAGCTCAAGCTGTCGAGGTTTTACTCATATCCGATAAATTATTCAGGTATGTTTTCATTTTTTTTTCTACAATGTTGAATATCGTCTAATATTGAATTTTAAGAAATTGTTAATGAATAATGTTTTTTTCTTAGAGCGCAAGATGTTGCTATTCGAAAGGAATACGTTGAATTAGTTGAAAGCGTTCGGGACTCTAATGGAGACGTGAAAATATTTTCCAGTATGCACGTCTCTGGCGAACGTGAGTTTTTCCGATACATTGTATTTTTTCTATTTATTCTCAAGGAGGAACTGGAGGTACAATCCACGTCAAAAATATGTTCAGAACGAAAAATTTTCGACTTTTTTACTTTCTATTCTTTTGAAAGGGTTCTGAATTTTCTGTGCATTAGCTACAATACCAATTAACAACTTCCGATTATTAATTAAAGTATTTTAACTACTAACATTGTTTAAACAATTAAAATGGAAAAATTGAGTGAAATGCTTTCAAATTTTGAAATTAGCATTGAACACTCATATGAAACGTATAAAAAAAAATTTTACGGATATGGTTCCTTTTTTTGTTTATGCTTAGAACATTTATATGAATTTTCCATAAGACAGAATGTTAAATTTTATGAAGTTTGAAAGTTCATAACTTTGAAACCATTCAGTGAATCATTCTGAAATTTGGCACAAGGATTTTTTAGCTGTTTTTAAAAAAGTCTACAAAATTTTAACTTTTTTTTACCATTTTAGAAATACTTCCAATTCCTCCTTACGAAATTTACAATAATTGTTTCACATACTCATTTCACAACTATTAATTATCAGAATTAGAGCAATTGACGGGAGTAGCGGCCATACTGAGATTCCCCATGCCAGAACTCGAAGACGAAATGGATGATGAGGATGGAAGCAGCACGGAAGAAGAAGACTGACGCTTGCTAAAGCACTATTATAGGATCTTTTTTTACCATTTTAACGTTATGGTAGAGGATTCCTTGTCAATCAAATCAACGGATCATCATCGGTCGAGAATTTTGTTTTTACGATTTTTTGTATGTTAGGTGAAAAAATGCAGAATTATCTGAACCATATCGAATGAACTGTTCTGCGTTAACGATTTGTGTAAATATTGATTCTTTTTATCTGAATGATTTACAAACAAAATGTGCTTTTAATGAAATTTTGTTATTCATTTCTCCCAACAGTGATATTTATCGCTGTACCATATAATAAGAAAAATTGTTTAAAGTTCACTAACGGAAAAAACAACTTAAGTAAGCAAAATTTTTCGCAAACTTCAACTTTTCAAATCTTGTAAGGATGAACTAGGGATACAATTCCTTACAAAAGTAACTTTTTCATAATGAATTGTTAAAATTTAGTCTTCGTTTTCTAATTAGAAAGTTGAAGTTTTGTATTATGTTACTTACAATGATGCTCGATAGTTTGCTATCGTTTTATTAACATGCAACTTTCATATTGTTTATTGTTTAATTATTAAAAAAAAAAATTTTAAACAAAATTGTTTAAACTCAGTTATTGACATTTTTATATACCGCAACCGCGTTTTCCTCGCTTTTCCGAGCGTCTTTTTGGGGACGAGATTCTTGTCCCCAAAAAGTACCTTGGAGACGAGGGCTCATATAACTCCTTGCGCGATGTTCGCCATTCTTCGTCTACGCGGTGCACAATATAATATTTCCATACGAATAGAGACAAAAACACGTGAAATACACTTTTTTTTTTTAAATCTATAACTTTTGCGCTACCAATCTTAACCAAAAAAACCAACCAATAAAAAAATCTGAAAAAATTCATGGTTCATCTTTAGGATGCCCTTTATAAGTACGAACAGGAATTTTTCGGATATTTTTATTTATATTTTTTTTCAACAAATGTAAAGTAAAATTTTCGAAAAATTCGGAAAAGTAATTTTGGCCCGAACACAATCGACCCCCCTACATAGACGGAGGGTTAATATTTTTGAATTTTTCAAGCAGGAAAGGAAAGCTGAAGAGTTGTACTTTGAAGGAAAAAAACTTGAATGCCCGTAAGAATAAATGAAATGCTTGAATTTCGAGCATGAAAAATCGGTTTTTTCGATATACGTAGATGTACAAATTAAAAAAAATACATTTTCATATTTTTTTCGTATCATATCGTAAGCACGTATTTACGTTTGAGGATTACATCGAAATCAATTTTCGTTTTATTTTATAAAGTATTTGGGTAGAACACACTTTTTTAATCGAAAAGTCGAAAAAACAAAATTTCTTACCTTGCACTTTTTGTGCACGTACGTGGTAACGTCGGGTCACTCGTGCCTTTTCGAAAATTCAACCCGCTCTCCCGACTGTTAAAATGAAACTAAACAACGATATTTGACGATCTAATAGCTTACTACGACACAATTTTTTTCCATATGATTTGACCGGATTTAAACATCTTGAGAAAATATTTACAAGTAACTAATACCGTTTTTTCGATATATAATTTATTATAATTTCGAATACGTATAATATTCAATTTTTTATAAAACTTTCAAACGATTTGGTGAATTCAGTTGAAATTTGCACAAAAACATTAGAATTCGATTAATACATTGAGTTGATTTTGAACACTATCCATTATAATTTATTTATTTATATTTATCATCAATATATTTATACATACGAACTGATACGTTCGGGCATGCACATGTTCCAGTACTGGAACAGCCAATCTCCCTCTGTCCCCAAAGTGGAGTCGGAAAAAATCGAAATTATTCTGAAATTCTTATTTATTTTATTAAAAATTACATTGATTGTAATGAAAAATAGCTTCTGCTCATTTATTCAACATGGGTTTTTAATATTTTGAAACATATATGTTTTATATCAACATATATACAGATATGTATAGATTTATTTTTTAGATGCAAAATATAAATTTTCTGTAAAACTTGAACAATAGTTACCCTTTTTTGTTATGTTTATGTAAGTTGGTTTTCTTTATTATTTTTATTTTTTTCAATTTCTTTTTTATTGTGTTTGAGCTTTTATTAACCCTCTGTTTATGTAGGGGCTCGATTGTGTCCGGACCAAAATTACTTTTCCGAATTTCTCGAAAATTTTACTTTACATTTGTTGAAAAAAAATATTAAAAATATAAATATCCGAAAAATTCCTGTTGGTACTTATAAAGGACATTCTAAAGATGAACCATGAATTTTTCCAGATTTTTTTATCAAGAATTGTGCGCTCTGTAGCGCGCCGCCGAAAACGACCCCCCCTACATACACCGAAGGTGCTAAAAAAACCCTACATAGACGGAGGGTTAATTGTTTTTTTCTTTTTTTATCTTTAAAGATTCGGATTTGATCAATCGGTTTCTCTTCATCTCTTCTTTTTTTATTTTCTTCGCTTCTTCTCTTATTTCCGGTTTTTTTTCAATTTTAGTCTGTTTATCCTCTTCATTTTTTTCTTTTTTTATAGCTTATCGGAGCCACTTGTCGCTCGTCGCCACTGACGGTACCTTGGCTTTATTTTTTTTTGTATTTTCAATTTGCGGCGTGAAGCTTAATTCGGAGACTGTTGGTTCACTGAAATTGTTAACGAAATTGAAATGAATAAATTATTATTCAATATTTGTCAACTGAATTCCAGAAAAACTAATTACTTTTACCTCTAGTTAAAGTGTCGATGCATGCGCCGTCTATTTCCTCTATTGTCTCTTCTTGAATTTCAAAATATTCTCCAATATCGCCGATTCTCCTCACACTATCATCTGATTGCTCAGTTGGTACTCCTTGCATTGTAAGGTTCTCGTCCAATTCGAGAATGATTTGTTCTTCCAGGTTTGAGCTGTTTTCGCTTAAATTAAAAACTGTTGCCTCAATGTGGTCAGTCATGTGGTTTTTTCACTGTGGCTTCCACTTGTTCATCAACTTTCTCAGCCACATTACTTAAGCTCATCGAATTTGTTATCGTTTTTTTACTTGTATAAATTAACAAAGGCAAAAAACGAAGAAACGTAAGATTGAACCAGCTACATCTCGACAAGAAAAGTACGTTTAGATCAAGTAATCTAATGTGATATAATCACGAAAGAGAAAGCACATATTCCTTTTATGAAACTCATACAAATTGTTCAATACCACATCGATCTCTTATGTTAAGCCAATACTTAAAAAGACCGTGGTTTTCCCTGCCAACCTCTTCTTCTCTCTCATACGCTGATTTAAATAATTCCAAAATTCCATCGTCCAAATTGTTTTCAAAGAATCTCAAATGCTCTCGAAAATTCTCCAATCCGTCTCTTTTCTCTTGAACGTGTTCGTTTTTTATTTCTGTGAGTGTACCTTCATCTTGATTTTTATTTTTATCAAAAATATTATAATTTACTGCGTCGGGATAAAATGGGAATAAACCGTAGGCTCTGAAACCATTTCTAACGGTCTCAGTCAAATCAATTGACTCTAAAGCTTTTTTCAGTAATGGAGCGAATGTTTCTTTTTTTAATTTTGCTCCTTTGTTTTGCCATCTCCATTCGTTGACTATTTCTTTCCAAGCGGCTTTTAGTGAATGGAAAAATGCGACGTCCAGTGGCTGAAGGATATGAGTCGCATTAGGATCTAATGCGATAAGCTCAATTTTCACTCGTCGACAAAGCTCTACAAGTGGAAGAGTCAGATGCGGAGAATGGCCATCAACATACAAGATAATTGGGAACTGGATATTATTGGATATGAACCATGGGTAGAAACAATTACTGATGTATTCAAAAAATGATTCTGCTGTCACCCATCCTTTATCCGACAAGCCAATCTGCCATCCTCTTGGGAATCCATCCGAAATAATTCGAGGTAGTCGCTTGTAAGAATACATTATCATGGGAGGAAGTGTGGACCCTTCAGCATTGACCATAAAAAGTGTTGTCAAACATTCTTTTTCGTCTGCGTTGACTACTTTATATATAGTTTTCTTCTCACGTCGAGCTGTAATCTGGTCTAGTTTTGGGCACAGCATAAATGGACTTCATTGCAGTTGTATATCCTTGAGGCTTCGATGTCTAGTAAATTAATTTTCCTGAGATCGTCTTCAATCACTGTGAACCACCTTCGAAGTTGAATCTCAGACACTGAAGCTCTTGTTCTGAGCTATTCGATGACTCAAAATTGTATGCCTGCGTAAAAATCCTTCATACCAGTGCCTGCCAGGCTTATCGTTGTTGGAAGGTGTTTTTTTCCTAATTTTATTGACAGCTGTTTAACACTGTTCAACTGTTGAGTTTTGGTGACAGGTACCTTAAAGTATGTGTACGTCAAACTTCAAACTCAGTTATCTCGAAACGACTTTTTTCGACACGGTGTAGACGAAAACAAAAGAAGTATTCAACCGAATTACTTGAAATTTAGATATGTTGTTCACAACATGTATGGCTATGGCCGGAACTAGAATCATAATGGGTGTTTTCCAGCAATGACACAGGCCGACACGATTGAACACTGTGTCCTCGATCGTGCTTTCCACCAATGACACAAGTCCATATAACCGAACACTGTCTGAGAGCGTAGTCGGACACAAACAACAACTGTGTCACTCTGTGTGAGATCGTGTTTAGATTGCTGAAAAACACACAATATTATTTAAATAATTTCCTATTTTTGACACTAAAGAACTAGAGAATTTTTAATTTCTTCGATTTGTTCAATTTTTAATTTTTTCGATTTGTTCTAGTTCCGGCCATAGCTGCACTCTTTCTGATTAAGAATCTTTTTTGATTTTGTTTTTCGGATAAATAGAAGTCTCGAAATCATCTGCACCGTCCGGGTCTGATTTTTCGAGAGGGCATTTTCATCAGCAATTTTTTAATAATAATAAATATTGTTTTTGGAAAAAAATTTTCTTCGTATGTTCGATAATCGTAGCAATAAGCCTGAAAAGTTGAAACATCGTTTTTAAAATTTTTAATGGCAGAAAAAAATCGTGAAAATAGGTGAAATTTTCGTGCTCTAGACCACCGGGTCCCCAAAAGAAAATGTAAAAAACGTCTTTTCAGGCTATGTTTGAATGACGATTTGCTTTTTACGCTTTTACATTTCAAAAAAATTAGGCATCAGACAAATAACATTTCGCAAAATACATTAACACAAAATACAGCGCACAGAAATACTTACTTGCACTTTTTGTCAATAAAAAGATGTTTCACGTCAAAACACTTTTTAGAAACTCCACTTTAGAACAATTGGCCGCGGCCAATTTTTGCTTCTCGAGCGCCACCACTCGGAGGGTTTTGACATCGACCTTATTCCTACTGTCAAGTTCATGTTCATTCCATTTGTATGTACGTGCAATAACCTTCAGAGTTCAAGGATATTCGCTGGAAATTTTGTTGTGCTTTTTTTTCAGTAGCTAGAAAAAACTTCAAGATTTTATTTTGTTTCTCATACCGAGAACAATGTCATCGCAGACATCGATCTTGCGATTAACTAAATTATTTATTTTCATCGAAAATAGACAGAATTTTTGCGATTTGTGAATAAAATGTGCTTTGATGTTTAACCGGCGTTTCGTGTTATGGAAATGGCATCGAAAAATTCATCAGCATTGCCAAGTAAAAAGATATTTATTTTGACATAGAGAAAACAATGATTTTTCATTGTTTATACAAATTTATGTACATTTATATGTTTATAGAATTTTAAATCATATAGTGGTATTTTTTTCAAATGTGTACAATTTGTTCCACTCTAGTGAATATAAATTTGTTTTCGTTATACTACACTTTTCATTAACTTGCGAATATTTACAAAATTCTTTGGTACTTTTTTTTCAATTCGCATTATTCAAATCAAATTCAAAGTATAATAATAATTATATAATTCTCTTTTATTGGAAAAAGTTTTTCATCATCAAGATTTTGCTCAACATTCAGATAAGTTTCCATCTTTGAACAACATTAAAAAAAATTAATTTTAAATCAATTATGTACTCTCAAAGTAACAGTAAAATATAGTTTATTTAACAAAATGCCTTGACATTTATTTTCTTCTTGAATACAATAACTGGAATACAGTAACATTGTAATTATAAAGTAGAATGTTTATAATAAAATAATGAAGGAATTATGAATTTTTAGCTGTCTCGTTGCCAATAGCGATCATGGCAATTACATTGGCATCCCTATGCTTTAGCAATTCTTACGATGGCCAATTTGCTTTTGACGATTCTGTGGCAATCGTCAATAATGCAGATGTCAAGAGTACCAAGCTGTCGGATATATTTTTTAATGATTTTTGGGGTGTCAAACTCTCCAACGCACAGAGTCATAAATCATATAGGCCACTCACCATCTTAACATTTAGGTAAAGATCAAATGTTTATTTCCATAGATTGAGCATACAACTTTTACAAAAACCTCAAAAATCTGTTTTTTTGTTAGTAAAAAATATATTTAGAATATTAGCTTTGTTGTTATCGACAAAAGAATTATTTTACAAATAATTATTCATAAACATTTTTCAGATTTCAGTATTGGCTCAGAGGAGATTTGGATCCAAAGGATTTTCACATATTTAACATTATATTGCACATTGTTGTGAGCATATTGACAATGTTCGTTTTTATTATATTATTAGGAAATAATGCAAAAGGGATTGCTTTTTATGGTGCTCTGTTATTCGCTGTACATCCATGTCACACAGAAGCTGTAAGTTTTTATTTTTCACTTTATTAAATTTCTTATTATTAAACTTTATAAAATTTCTAATTTATTGTTAAAAATCACGATTTCCAGTTCTCTCCCATAAGAGCACATGTTAACAATTTTCAATCCTAAATATCTTGACTTCTAGATGGTCAACAATTTTGAAATTTTGCATAACTCTTTTTGGTACTACAAAGAAATTTATTTTTTATTTTTTAAAAGAATCTGAATATTTTGTTTTTTATGATTTTTTTACGATTGTAATAGTTCAACATCATGTTATAGGTCCTTGAATTCGAAAATATTATTCTTGAATCAATATGCAACAACTTTTCTTCATATACATAAGCTCAAAAAACGCTTATTATGGAGATGCACTGACAAAAAACCTTTTGATTTGACTGTACTACGACAACTACCTTAAAAACAATTTTTCCATAACTAAAATATTCTATTTTAGCCTTATATTTGAATAACTTTATAATTTTATATTAAATATTTTCAGGTATCAGGAATCGTTGGTAGAGCTGACGTTTTATGTGCATTTTTCACCTGGTTGTCTCTATTGTTATACAACCACTGCATTTTTAGCAGAAGAAAGATTCTCAGTATTTTTTCGATGTTCTCGTCCGTAATGTGCATAACAGCAGCAATGCTTTGCAAAGAAATTGGCATAACAGCTATAGTAAGTAATTTTCGTTAACTTGTTTCAATCGAGAAAATAACAAGTTAAATTTGAAAATCAATTTTCCATTTGCAGGTGATTTGTGGGATTTACGACATAGCTGTAGTAAACGGATTATATCCAAGGGCAATCGTGCAGTCGTTAGGAGTGAAATACTCATGGAATAGTATAAGGATTTTTGTTTACAAAAAACGGAGTATGGTGAAACGATTATTCTTGCTAAGCACGATCGGCATTGTTCTCGTTCTATCGAGATTCAGTATTATGGGATTTTCGCCGCCACGCTTTCAACCCGACGATAATCCAGCTTCTTTCATTGATAGTTACATTTATCGTGTGATTAATTATAATTATATTTATTGCTTGAATGCGTGGCTGCTCGTATGTCCGGAATGGCTCTGTTTCGATTGGTCCATGGGATGCG
This sequence comes from Cremastinae sp. B BG-2022a, assembly GCA_030522605.1. Classification (NCBI taxonomy): domain Eukaryota; kingdom Metazoa; phylum Arthropoda; class Insecta; order Hymenoptera; family Ichneumonidae; species Cremastinae sp. B BG-2022a. The sequence goes on along the minus strand of JAPYYX010002190.1, from coordinate 3,503 downwards.
TTCCTCTCATCGCAAACTACGATCTGAGAATCTTAACTATTTTTCCACTATGGATAATAATTGGACTTCTGTTCACTGTTACTGTGAACCCAAAGACCGAGACGATCCACAGGTATTTTAGCTCTTCATTTTCTAAGGGTGTATTCTCATTATATTTAAAAACCGAAAAACTATTGAAATTTCGACACATTATTTAAATATTTTAAAAAATTCACTGAAGAATTAGAAAACAAAGTTTTTGCCACTTGTGGAATGGAAACCAAAATTGTATTGCTGAGTTTTTAGTCATCATTCGTTTAAGTACATACTAAATTTTTTGTATCTAATCATTCGTCAAATACTATTCTGACAAAAAGAAAAAAGAAAGGCTCCGTTTTAACTATTCACTATGAAAAGGTCACGCTCAGCAAAAATTTTACTGTCAATACATCCTTAAAATATGACACTGATTTTTTTTATTCTGTACTTGTAAAAACGTATAAAATAATTTTAGATACGTCACAGTCGGATTGTCGCTGTTGATCATTCCATTTTTACCAGCTAGCAATGTTTTCTTCAACGTTGGTTTTGTTCTCGCTGAAAGAACACTATATTTGCCATCAGCCGGATATTGTCTCCTTGTCGCTGTTGGGCTCCAAAATTTGTATGCCAGATTCGCGAATTCGAGGATATTGATTTTCTCATTTGGGGCTCTTATTCTTTTGTACTTTACACGATCGTGGATGAGAAGCGATCAATGGCGGCAGGAGAAAAGTCTTTTTCAATCGGCTCTTGGAGTTTGCTCCCTCAACGCCAAAGTACACTACAATGTTGCCAAAAACGCAGCCGATTTTGGTAATTCGAGTCTGGCTGAAGCTGAATACAGAGAAGCTCTTAGGTTCTTCTTTTTCATAAAATTATATTATTTATTCTCAAGGAGGAATTGTAGGTATTTTTAAAATGGTAAGAAAAAGTTTAAATTTTGTAGACTTGTTTGAGAACGGCTAAAAAATCCTTGTTCCAAATTTGAGAATGATTCACTTGATTGTTTTAAAGTTATGAATTTTCAAACTTTATAAAATTTAACATTGTGTCTTACGGAAAATTTTATATGAATGTTTTAAACATAAACAAAAAATACGATTTTTCAATGCTAATTCCTAAATTCCAAAGAATTTCACTTAATTTTTTTATTTTAATCGTTTAAACAATGTTAATTGTTGAATGGTTTTATTAATAATAGGAAGTTGTTAATCACTATTGTAGCTAATACTCAAAAAATTCAGAACCCTTTTAAAAAATTAGAAAGTAAAAAATTCACAAAATTTTTGTTCTGAACATACTTTTGACATGGATTGAACCTACAATTCCTCCTTAATTATGTTCATGCTTGCACACAGTTACCACACCGTAACATTTTTTCACATATTAATTGACAGTACAATAATCATCAGATTGAAATTGTTAAGGATAAATTCTCAAAAAATGGTTTTTTTTCACGTGATCATACAATATGTGTAAAAAATTTGAGAAAGTATTAATGTTTGCGGTTAGATTTGTCCAATTTTTGAAATAGTAACTTTAATACTGGTTGATACGAAATGTTAAGAGAAAAGGCGATTTTTAAGAATGAATATTTCAATTTCCAGACGGTAGAATCTTTTGAAATTTTGTACATCAAATTAAAAAAAAAATTTCTGCATTAGCTTCATACAAGAGCACCTTTAAGGGTGTATAGGCTCTTTTTAAAAAATCATAAAAAATTGCTGAAATTTTGACAAATTACTTATGAATATGTTTACAAATTTTCAATTCTCAAGTCATTCCAATTTCAAATGTCTAAAATTGAACATTCACAAATTTGCTTTTAAAAATTATTCAAAACAAAGTTTTGAATCGAAAACTATAATTGGCACATGCAAATAATGTTAAAACTGAGTTTAAACAAGTTTGTTTGAAAATTTTTTTTGTTTAAACAATAAATAATATGAAAATTATAAAAAAAAACGATAGCAAACAATCGAGTATAATTGTAAATAACAATACAACATTTCAAGTTTCTAACAAAAAAACAAAGGTTAAATTTTACCAATTCATTATGGAAAACTCATTTTTGTCAATGATTTTACGACCTATACATCCTTAAAATAAATTCTCCACAAAACTGAACGCATCGTATTTTGTTCTCAATGTTTAAGAACAAATAAATATCCCAAATATTCTATGACTTTTCTCTATTCAGGCTCAATCCTGATTACGCGCAAGCTATGAACAATCTCGGAAATCTGATTAAAGAACGGGGCAGGTACGAAGAGGCCGAGAAACTTCTCAGACGTGCAGTAGAATTGCAGTGAGTTCATTAAATATTATAAAATTTATTCACAACAATTAAATAATTTGTTACAATAACTTATCAAATCGCGAATAATATAATTTACACTTTATAGAAAAGATTTCGCTACTGCTTGGATGAATTTGGGTATTGTGCTGTCAGCGTTGAAAAAGTATAACGAATCGGTGAAAAGCTACGAAATTGCTCTTTCGCATCGACCAGTCTGTCCCGATTGCTATTACAATTTAGGAGTATTGGTACGTAGATTACTTTGTTACTTTTATCGATGTAAAATGAACAATAAACCAATTTTTCACTAAATATCTGTAAGTACCCTTTAAATAGTTTCTCGAAACGAAAGAAAACGAGAAAGCACTGAAAGCATGGCAGAAGGCAATCACGCAAAAATCTGGTCACCGAAGAGCTTGGGTCAATACCGTGAGATTGTTGGACGATATGGGTTGAGTACTTTTTTTATAATGACTCCGTCACACCCTCTTCAAATTTACATTCTCATTTTTCAACGCTTTTGTCTTCAGGCAAACCAAACGAGGCATTAAAAGCTGCACGAAGCGGTCTGAAATACGTTCCGGGCGACCCAACGTTGTATTTTATAATTGGTAATATATTTGGAAAAGCTGGACACTTCGAGGAAGCTGAAGTACAATTTAAAGAGGCTATATCAAAAGACCCTACAAATCCAACTTTTTTATCGAACCTAGGTACAAAAATCTTAACAAGTAATCAGTCTTTGTTAGTGAAATTGTTTTTATATAGTGTTCTGCCTTACATTAAACGAGTTCATCTGGAGCCGAGATAGTCAAAAGGAAGATTTTAATGTATAGCGTAGTCGATACAATGAGTTTGACAAATAACTTGAAGGAAAATTTCCGGAAAACCAGCGTTTTTTTATCAAGAGACGCGGTAGTGGTTCAACGCCAAGTATGAAAGAATAAAAATTAGTTTATTCCGAAGATGAGAAGTGTAATTGGTTTCAGAAAGCTGTTTAAGGTAGTTCGATCGCTGGGTGCCATATAAACGTGGGGCGGGGTCCCTTTTTGCAATTTTGAAAAAATTAATTTTGATTTATTTAAAGGTAGTTCTATACAGGCCCCCAAATCAATGAATTTTGTCATAGTTTATCTCTGTAGCATGCGGTTTTTGAGCTTATGTTTATTAGGGAAAGTTGTTG